>CM041816.1:1479992-1532492 GCA_023376895.1 Aspiorhynchus laticeps
GGCGGATCCGGGGCTTCGGGAGGCCATGGCGGATCCGGGGCTTCGGGAGGCCATGGCGGATCCGGGGCTTCGGGAGGCCATGGCGGAACCGGGGCTTCGGGAGGCCATGGCGGATCCGGGGCTTCGGGAGGCCATGGCCTATTTCTTTTGGGCGGCCATGGTGGGTCATGGATCTCCGTGGCCTTGGCTCTGGGCCCGGCCACCCAGGCAGAGGATATATAGCCCCCCCCCAAAATTTTCATGGGGAAGCTCCCCTCTGGTGGGCATTCTGGAGGAGCGGGCTCTTGAGGAGGCTCTGGAGGAGCGGACACTAGGAGGCGCTCTGGAGGCGCGGGCCCTTGAGTGGGCTCTGGAGGAGCGGGCACTAGGGGGCGCTCTGGAGGAGCGGGCACTAGGGGGCGCTCTGGAGGAGCGGGCACTAGGGGGCGCTCTGGAGGAGCAGACACTTGCGGAGGCTCTGGCGGGGCAGGCATAATGGGGCGCTCTTGCAGCGCGGATTCCGGATGGCTGGACGGAACCAGCGGGAATTTAGGACGGCTGGACGGAACCAGCGGGAATTCTGGACGGCTGGACGGAACCAGCGGGACTTCAGGAGGGTACTGGCGTGGAGCAGCCACTGGAGGGCACAGGTGTGGAGCAGCCACTGGAGGGCACTGGCGTGGAGCAGCCACTGGAGGGCACTGGCGTGGAGCAGCCACTGGAGGGCACTGGCGTGGAGCAGCCACTGGAGGGCACTGGCGTGGAGCAGCCACTGGAGGGCACTGGCGTGGAGAAGGCACTGGAGGGCACTGGCGTGGAGCAGCCACTGGGTACCCTGTCATCCCCTCAAATTCAACCAAGACCCCCAAAGGCACGAGTCTCTCTGCCTTTGGCGGGTCTGGGGATGCCGCGGGCGGCGGAACCATCATCGCCGCGGACGGGAGCATCATCGTTGCTACGGGCGGCGGAACCATCATCGCTTCGGGCGGAACTCCGACTCGGGATCGAAGACTCTCCAGACACTTGAAGACAGTCTCCTGCCAGGTGAGGCCGGAAGTGTCTGGGAGCTTCAAGGGGTGATGGGCTGTAATCCCGAGCTGGAATAAGAGCTTGAGGGCTCGATCCTCTAGTGCGCTGGAGAGGGCGAAAGGCACGAATTCCCTCACGAAATCCAGCGGGTCGTGGATTCCATAAGCCCTCGTGATAAAAGCTGCCGCCTCCATTACGCTGTGGTCCGCACACGTCTTCGGTTAGGTCTGATCTTCTGTTATCGGTCTGATCTTCTGTTACGGAATCTGCCAGACACAGAGGTTAGTGTAAAAGAGATTGTGTTTATTACAGGATTTGATGATACAACGGTGGTGAAAGTCCTTGCGTGAGGTAAGTGGCTTTCCAGATGAATAGTGGATCGTGCACTGGGATCCTGAGTGTGTCTCTGTGCTTTGGCTGGTTAGTGGCGGATAGGAATTCTGGAGAGCCAGCGAGTCTCAAGCGTCCACAGATGAACAGGTAACTGGTGGTGAGAGGGAAGACAGAGGGTAAGTATCATCAGGTAAGTAATGCAGGAAAGTATACTCAGCTAGCAGTCCACTTGTAGAGTGAAGGTCTGTATAATATCTTTAAGATCCAATGTGTTGGCAGCAATGTGACTTCAAGATCAGACCATGACTGGAGTGAGGAGTGAGCTTAAGTAGAGCAGGGGTGATGAGCTGTGATGATGAGGAGCAGGTGTACATGATAATTAATCAGGTGCAGGTGAGGGTGATCAGTGATGGTGGAATACGGGCCATTCTGT
This sequence comes from Aspiorhynchus laticeps, assembly GCA_023376895.1. Taxonomy (NCBI): domain Eukaryota; kingdom Metazoa; phylum Chordata; class Actinopteri; order Cypriniformes; family Cyprinidae; genus Aspiorhynchus; species Aspiorhynchus laticeps. The sequence continues at coordinate 1,481,767 of CM041816.1, forward strand.
GACAATTGCATTCTTACTAGTAAGATCTAAATTAAAGAGCTCTCTAATTCAGTTCTTACTAGTAACAATTATGATTAGAGAGCTCTACAATTCAATTCTTACTAGTAACAATGCCAATTAGAGAGCTCTCTAATTCAGTTCTCACTAGCAAAAATGTAATTACAGAGCTCTCTAATTCAATTCTTACTAGTAAGAAATCCAGTTAAAGAGCTCCACAATTGCATTCTTTCTAGTAAAAACCTGTATTAATTAGATGCAAAATGGATTTTCGATTACACCCATTGCCTTACCAAATCCCACCTGTGGTGATACACTCCAAAATAAAAGCCCCATGAATTAATAGCATTTTCATTGTGTCAGAATGACCTTTAAAGTGAGATGACAGCTTGGATATGTTTTGTTTTTAAAAAAATAATATTTAATCATTAAATTAATTTACATCTTTATGGTCTACTTACAAGTGAAAAATGCTAGTCTTTGTCAAAATGTCTGGTAATGATGACATCATCTCATTTTGGTGTTTTGTTTTGGGTTTATGTGAATCTGCACATAGTATACAATTTTGTCTAATCACTATTGGTACCTTAAGCAACATTTGTATTAAGCCTTATATCCTTGTTCAAGTTCGCTAATTCACAAGCCGAGTGAGAATCATACTCGCAAAATAATGTTAATTATTAAACCAAACAAAATCAAAACTTTCAAAAACATGCAGCAATACGATTATTTTATTAAGTGACAGATGGTGGGTTTAATCAGTGACATTATTAATAGATTTACTCTCCGGTGTCTTCTTGTCATCTCCTCGACCTGCTTCCCTTGGGGTTTTTACACAGAGAAAAGGCTAAAACAAATACTGCACTGTCCAGTTTTCTCTGGACGAGTACTGGAGTTACTTTTGCAATTTTCGTTGCGGCATGAATGACATAATATGGTGACATTTTCCACAATCACGACAAAAAATCAAATACTGCCCTGAACTCAATAGTGGAGAGGTGTCGCGATTTTCCCAGTAAGGCGAAAAAAACAAAACAGCTTCCCAGAACTCAACACGGCGTGACTTCAGCTTCACATTCTCAGCCAGATGAATATGCATGAGGCTAATTATCATAATGAGGTCGCTTTAAATAGAGAGCTCTACAATGCAATTCTTACTAGTAAGAATCGCTATTGTAGAGCTCTACAATTACATTTTTACTAGTAAGAATGCAATTACACAGCTCTACAACTGCATTCTTACTAGTAAGAATTACAGTTAGAGAGCTCTCTAATACAATTCTTACTAGTAACAATTCAATTAGAGAGCTCTGTAACTGAATTAGAGAGCTCTGCAATTGCATTCTTACAAGTAACAATTCAGTTAAAGAGCTCTCTAATTCAGATTTTACTAGTAAAAATTAAAGTTCGAGAGCTCTTTAATGCAATTCTTACTAGTAAAAACTGAATTAGAGAGCTCTTTAATTCAATTAGAGAGCTCTCTAATTCAGTTTTTACTAGTAAGAATTCCAATTAGAGAGCTCTCTAATTCAGTTGTTACTAGTAAGAACTGAATTAGAGAGCTCTTTAATTCAATTACAGAGCTCTGCAATTAAACATATCTCTAATGTGTTTTTTTACTAGTAAAAATGTTATTATAGAGCTCTATAATTGCATTTGTACTTGTAATAATTAAATAAGAGAGCTCTCTAATCGGAATTGTTACTAGTAAAAATTGAATTAGAGAGCTCTTTAATTAGAATAGTTACTAGTAAAAATGTATTTAGAGAGCTCTCTAATTGGAATTCTTACTAGTAAAAATTCAGTTGTAGAGCTCTGTAATGAAAAATGAATGGAAGTCAATGGAGACATATGACTAGTAAAAAATCATTTGTAGAGCTCTCTAACTGGAATTGTTACTAGTAAGAATTGAATTAGAGAGCTCTGTAATTGGAATTGTTACTAGTAAGAATTCAATTGTAGAGCTCTCTAATTGGAATTGTTACTAGTAAGAATATGATTAGAGAGCTCTCTAATTGTAATTGTTACTAGTAATAATTTAATTGTAGAGCTCTCTAATTGAATTGTTACTAGTAAAAATGCAATTACGACGAGTAACACTTAGTATATTTTAGGCTAAAACGGCTTGCCATACTGTGTCTTCCCAGCCGGGTTCGGGTCCAACTTTCGAATAATGGTCGGGTCCGCGTCGGGTCCGGGTAGTACATTTAAGGCATTTCTCGGGTCTACACGGGTTCGGGTCCCACTTTCAAATAAAATACGGGTCCGGGTCGGTTCCGTGCGCCATATTTATGGGTCTCTTCGGGTTCGGGTACGAATTTTTGGACCCGTGAAGACCTCTACTCTAAACCTCTTTCAGAAACAGTCTTATATAATGTGCAGGTAGTGTTTTGCCACCTCGAATGGTGATTAACAAACACCACGTGGGTGCAGTTCACTCTTTTTGATACAAAACTGTATTTGGTGGTATGTGATGTGGACACATTTGGTATTTGGACAGTGATGTGGTCAAAGACACTGTGTCTCGTTCACTAATGTAATGCACAAGCAGAGTTTTGACAAACAAACCTACCGTACCAAGATTTATTCTTAATTTACGACAAAATGTAGAAACAACTGAAAGCACACATATGTGAAAAATTAAAAAAAGGAGGGGGGGGGCATATAGACATGCTAAAATTAAATTTTATCCATAGATATTTCTCAGTTATTCATTCAGATAAATGTAATCTTACCACGCTACTTCATTTCTCTTCAGGATTCTAGATCTAATGGCTTGTAGATAAAATAACTAACAAAAATTAACCAATTTTACGCTGCAAACACCAATGTCAGCTTCTACTTGTCCATGAATGCTGGCCATGGCATCGTGACATGAGCAAAGAGATGAAGGACAGCATTGTGTTGATTTCCTTCTCACATTGCTGATTTCACCATTAACTCTTCACCTGAACAGTTTATGTTGCTGAATATGGTATCGTTGAAATCCTTGACCATCAAAACATAGGGGTAGACATCACCTTTATTGTGTTATCATGTTTGATTCAAAAAATATGACACAAAATACATAATTTGGTTATGGCGGAAAGTAAAATGGTCGCCATGGCAACCACGAGGCACTTTTGCGATGGCTCCATTTCTGAAAATGTTTAGGGCCCTAACCTGCACAACTGTACCAAGTTTCATGCTTTTATGTAAAAGTGAACATCACCTGGACTATACAGTACATCCAACAATGGACAAGACCTGACAAAGAATGCTGAAAACACAAGGGCTTCAATACACAGGCTAATAGACTAAAAAGAAACAGGTGAAAACCATCAGAACATAACAAGGGCAACGTTAAACAGAAACAGAGTACGAACTAAAAGCCTAAAACACACGTCAAATTTTAAACCCTAACCCTAACCCTAATCCTAACCCTAACCCTAACCCTAACCCTAACCCTCAGAGCGTAGCTTCAACCAACCAGCTCCAAAACACTGGCCTGGACGTTTCTAGTGATCGTGAAGACCTCAGTTAGCTGGTTCAGGTGTGTTTGATTAGGTCTTGGGCTGAACTCTGCAGGACTAGTCTGTGGCCCTCCAGGAACTGAGTTTGACGCCTCCTGGTAAATATGACTTCATGGACTCATTCAAATCGATTTGAGAAAGAAAAGAAAAACAGGTCTTTGACAGCTACTAATTTGCAGTTATCCATTGTCTGGTGTTCTCCTCCTACGGGTAGATCTGCTGGATCACGTCTTCTGTAATGCGGGCGAAACGAAGGAGAGCCGGATCCAATTGCAAAAGATTCACTGGAAATAATAAGACAATACAGATCTGTTTTTCCCACACATTAGAATGTGTCATGTTTAATATTGTTTTGTTTTCTGAGCAAAAGATGATGATTACACAATGTGCCGATTAATTAATCTATTATTAATTAATAGAAAATTGAACGGTTGGTTCTTGTGGTGTTCGGGACAAAAACAGAACGTGTGATATTGCACTCGTTGCTAGAGATATGAGACAAAAACTCAAACAGGGACATTAATACCCCAGTGTCATGCATTTAGGGGCATTTAACTGCATGCAGAGACTATATCACGCAGAGAGCTGTTCGTCTCTGATCCACTGGGCCTGAAATGCCTTCATTTTACCTCATAGTTTTTTACCCTTGTTAATTATGTTTTGAATTGACAGCCCTACTGTGTATATGCAAGGTGAGTAGCTAGCCAATAAGTCACAATTGATCTTTTTTCCATTTGTTCGTCTCCTCCAGACAGCTAGTTATATTGTGCTGAACTCCTTCTGAAGTTGCCCTGAAATCTTGAATGCGTGTAAAGGAGTCACCTCACTTGAATCATTTAGGATTTTGATTTCTATGCTGAATTTTGTTGGGAAAAACACGTGGATAAATGCGTTTCTGTCTCACATCAACAGAAACACCTCAGATTCTGAGTCCTGCATGACTCTGTCTAACCCTGTGCTCTCTCTCTCTCTCTCTCTCTCTTTCACTGCTTCCTTCTGCCGCTCTATCAGACACATATAACGACCGTAAGTACTTCAGCTTCCTCTGGATTCCTTTATTTCTGTCTCTGTGTCTCTGAGTGTTTCTTACAGTTGAGGTTTTCAGGTATAGCTGCTAAAAATTGATTTTTCTTGTGGTGTGAGACTAAAACATACTAAAACAATGGTTGATTTGCTCACTACCCTGCTAAAAAAACAATAGAAGCCCAATAGTAACCATCACAGAAATTCCAATGGTTTCCATTAAAATACCACTATAAACCATTAGCTTTTTCCAGTAGAACCATTACAAAATTCCTTTTTGTAGTGTGTTTTGAGCATTTTTCCAACAGGATTTAACATCCCACCAATATAATCCATCACATACCAGTAGACACCATTATAGTTTCCATTAAAACCAATACAATTCCCATTATAACCATTAAATCCGTTACATTTTCTCTTGTGTTTTTTGTTCAGGGTCCTATTGTTTTTTTCAGCAGGGTATTTTTACAGACTTTATTCAAATGTTTATAGGTGTTTTAAGAAAATACCATGAGAAAGTTAGGGTTAGGTTCAGGAGCATTTATTGTCCAGCAGATGAGAACTCAAAACACTGGTTGCAAGCATGGTTTCTAATGGCTGTTTTGTTTATCCTGCAACCATCTTTTTGCCCTCAGTAAAACAAGCTCCAAAGATCACAGCTCAGCCCGTGTCTCACACCGCTTTCGCTCTGGATGATGTTAATCTGGCTTGTGAAGCCAGTGGAGACCCGGCGCCCAGGTGAGTCTGAGACGGTCCTGTCTACTGTATGTCAAGCCATTAGAACCAGGTGCGTGAAAGACGAGCTGGAGGATTTTTTCTGATGAACAAGGGACTCATACACAGCTATTACAAAACAAACAGTTGTGGATCACCCTGGTGCTGATATTAAAGGGGTCATCGGATGCGACATGCACTTTTACAAAATGTTTGAACTGAAATGTGTGTGTACATGATAAAAGTCCACCCAGTGTTTTTTTTTTATCTTGTTAAATAATTTCCCCTTTCTCAAATCGAGCCGATCTCAGATGCCTGTCTGTGTGACGTCACACAGACCCAGGCCCCTCCCACGATTGTTTGATTGACACTAACGTCTTACCTTAGCCCCGCCCTGAGTGATCTGTCATCAGTCCTCCATTGTTTCACCGCTGGAGCAGATGTAGACAAGAATGTCTCCTGAGCGATTGAGGTGTTTTGTTGCTGGATGTAATAATGAGTCGTCATTTACTCCCAACATCCGAGCCGCTGAAGACGCAGTGGATTACGTTGAAGGGAATGCGCCCCCGATCTGCCTAAATGCATCTATCTTTGCACAAAATAATTTGTGATCCAGCTTCAGCTCCAGAAGAAGTGAGTGTAAGGTTTTTTAATGTCCTCAGCAAGTTTCACGATGAATGCGGCTAAAGTTTACCGTCTCTCAGAAGAGAGGGGCGGGGTCAGCAGAGCTCATTTGCATTTAAAGCAGCATGCAAGAATACAGCTTGCGTTAGACAGAGCTGTTTTTGACAGGGTAAAAACGGTGACTTTTCATTAAGACCCTAAAGAATCATATCAACTTGTGGAAAATGGGCATCCGATGACCCCTTGAAGAATCAAGCAAAGGTGAACGGGCTCATTGTTTTGTCTTGTGGATCATATGGAAACATCTGTGAGCCTGTAGTTCAGGGCAGTGAACTGTGTATTTGTGTTTTTCTCTCTCCAGCTGTCTGTCTTTAGATTTAAATAGTCTTTGTTTTCTCACCTCACACTGATAGTTTCCGCTGGGTCAAAGATGGCAAGGAGTTTAGGAGGGAACTGTTTGAGTCTGGGACCCTGACAGCAGATGAAAAGGAGGAGCTCCGATCCTATCAGGGCTCGTACCGCTGCTATGTGGCTAACGAGCTGGGAACGGCCGTCTCAGACCTGGCGCGCCTGATCACAGAGCGTGAGTGTCTCCTCAAGCGTCTCAGTGGCTACGATTGGAAAAGCATAATGTATACTCCAAACGTTTGGAAACGCTCTAGAAAATGGGGTTTTGGACAATATTGGCATGAATCCTTTTTAATTTGTGATAATTTTGCACTGATGAGGGACAACCCAAACTACGAAAACATATTTTATTACATAACCAGTTTATACATAGAAAAAACTATTTGTGTTGTAATTGGTTGATTGTATTCTAAACTTAATTGGCAATCAATTGTTGAAGCTATTAAGGTGTGCTGGTCCATGTTTAAACCAGTAACCAGGCATCACAGCATGTCTGACTTTGACATGTATATATTGACATTATTATGTAATCAAAATGAAAATTATTATTGCTGGTCTTCAATGATAATGTCAAGATACTTTAATGTATTTGCACCAAAAAATGATAAGGATTTATGCTGATATCGTCCAAAACCACAGTTTTCTAGGGCGTTTCCAAATTTTTTTGGATTGAATGAATTGCGTAATATAATTACAAAATAAATTTAAAGTTACAGTTACTCTGTATTAAATTACAACCCGAATTCTGGACATGTTGGGACGTTTTTTAAATTTGATTAAAATGAAAAATGACTTTCTAAGACATCCCTTTTATAGCTAATCATGTTACAGACCTGATGTCAATTAACTTACTTAGCTGCTAGATGTTCCCCCAGCTGAATCTTTTCAAAATGTATTGCTTTTTCAGCCCTTTGTTGCCATTTTTTGAGACCTGAAGCAGGCATCAAATTTGAAATGAGCTCATTTAGTGGATAAAAGTGTAAAATTTCTCAGTTTAAACATTTGTTGTTATCTATGTTCTATTGTGAATAAAATATTGGCTCGTGTGATTTGAAAGTCTTTAAAAAACGTTACAAAACGTCCCAACATTTCCAGAATTCGGGTTATACAGCTACTTATGAAAACGCTAAATGTTAATGTTGTTAGATTCCAGTGTTTCATCACATATCTATGCAAAGATTTGATTTCATCATGGCTATTACACTATATCTTGTGATTTAAAATCTGTATTTAACCTCAGAACGATCTCAAAGTAAAAAAAGCTGCTAAAGGCTGATTTTATGGTGGCTGTGCTTTAAAATTAAACGATTTTAACCTTAATTCAAGTAATGAAGGATTTTGACAGTAATTAGGGTTGAGTACTACCGAAGGGTTAATGTTTTAAAGTGATTAACAGTTAAAAGCATTTGTGACCCTCTCTGTAAAAACCAGGCTAATGTCTAAAAATCTAATTCTGAGATAACGAGCATCAAAATTTGATTACAAGCATTAATTTCACTATGACACGGCCTTACTCGGTCAATATTAAAGATACCAAGAATATATTTTCACAAAATATTCTTTACAATATGTAGGATGATTTTACGCAGAAAATCGAAAATCTCAAAAAAATGACTTTTCACAGAGAGGGTCATATTTTGCTAGAAATTTAGATACATTACTTTAATAAACTAACTCAAATAGTTATACTACGTATTACATTTTAAATAGAGTAACTTGTAATCTGTAACATATTATATTTCCAAAGTACCCTTCCCAGCACTGACTGACACACACATGCAAAAAATAAAAAAACTGAATCCATGTCCATTATGGATGTGTGTTTTAAAAACAAAATGAAGTACAGATCAATATCTCAGTTAGTGAGCAGACGTTGTGGCTCCATCAGGCCAGTATTCAGTCCAAAAGCACTGTGACGTTCAGAACAAGAGCGAGACTGTAAGCTATTCTTCATGAATTTAATTTAATTAGCCCCGGACTAAAACTGCTGAATTATAGATTCAGTGCTGTAAGCTTATGTGACAACAGCATTGCAGCGTTCATCACTGAATTATGTTCAAAAGACCATACGCAGTACACAGACTCAGATATGGAGGTTATGCCTCTGTAGTGTACAGTATATTATAGTGTATATCTCTGAGACTGTGTTAAGACTGGATGTACTGTACAGGGCTTTATAGAGATATTAAATGATTTGATGTTTTATCATGAACACACTCTCTACTAGGTCTTTAAAGATGGATAAAATTAATTTAGTGAAAAATTACATCCGTATGGAAATATGATTGCATTTTGTAATCTGAATAATTTTCAAATTGTTTGTCATAAAGCAACATTTCAGGAAAATGTTATGGGTTTTCAAATTCAAATATGACTTATGAAACAGAACATAATTTTATACATACACACCAGGACTAAAAGCATGTTTATTACGCATTTTGGGAGACAAAACAATTGATTAGGAAAATAAATTATATATTAATTTGCTTATGAAATATTAGATATTATTATGAAAATCTGGGCAATTATTACTCCCATTATGACAATTATTTTTTCAACATGACGTCCCAACAGCAATACATTAATATGCAAATTAGATGCAGTGTGTTTAATGGGAAAACCAGTTTATGGACATTTTTACACACATATTGCATAAAACAAAATGATATATCATATATATTTTATAACATAGTTGAGAATCATCCTTAAAGTTTAGTATAAAAAAAATTGATTGGTGATTAAAAAAAATAATTTTTGATGTCTATTCATGCCATTTTATTTATTTTTAGAAAAACTGAGTCCTAGTGTCCTCTACAGAGGACATATAATAAAATATAATTTTTCAAAAATTGTATTTTTCTTTTTTTTTTCGTATGCTCTAAACAATGTAATGACATGAAAAAATACTAAATTCACACAAAAATTATTTTTTTTTTTGGGGGGGGGGGGTCTCAGGAGGATAATGCACAGTATGCAGCACTCCAGTATTTCACTCAGTCTGAAGTAATTCATGCATGAATGTTGCTCTGATGGAGAATATCACCATAATGACAAGTCATTAGAGTTGCTGCTGTCCTTGTGAAAGCACAAATTTTGGATAAACAGTGAACATTAAATAATTATTCTGCCTACTTCACAGCCATCCCAACCTTGGCCAAAGGGAAGAGGCAGAAGATACGATCGTTTGAGGAGGGAGAAAGCGCAGTCCTCTACTGTAACCCTCCCAAGAGCTCTGTCACTCCCAAAATACACTGGATGGACATGCGTAAGTCTTCTATAGAACCTGCTTTAGCCAAACTAATACTTGAAATGATTACACTGAACCCCTCTTTGTTTGTTGTTCAGAGATGCGCCACATCCATCTGAACGAGCGGGTGACCACCAGTCTTGATGGAAATCTGTACTTTGCCAACTTACTAGTCAACGACAGCAGAGAAGACTTCACCTGCAATGCCCACTACATGAGCGCCAGCGTCATCCTCCCTAAAGAGCCCATCTCCATCAGCGTCGCACCCTGTGTGTAAACTCTCTTCTGAATAGAGATTACCTACTCTACTCTCTGCATGTGAAGCTGTTTCAAATCAAGTAATATTACAATAACAAAACACAGGGAGCTTTACAGCACAAAACCAGAAGATGGAAATTGAAGCATGTCCAAAGCAAGTGTGCCGCTCTCGTCCTGGGGGTCGTTTCCCAAACTCGTAACTCGCTGATTAACCACCATAGTACGATGCATTGTTTTGAAATGAACTAGCTAGTCACGACTGTTTCCCGAACACGGTCGCATCTCCGTCGTTTGAACCACGTTAGTTACTGTCACCGTATACGGGACGCCTAACTTTACTTCAATATATTACAATTAAATCCTAATGTAATCATGACAAACTATATATCATTGGAAAGGTCTAAGTCTCCTAAATAGATATTGTACTATGTTGTGTTGTTACAAATTATGTAGTAACAGTAATAGATTAATTTATGACAAGAGTGCACCAAGCGTCTATGATAAATCTACATCGTCTCAGGAGTTCTGAGCTTTGTCACAAAAAGTCTTTATTTCCCCATCACATGATTCAGCAATCATCATAAGTTACATACCATTTGAAAGCTTAAAATCTCAAAATTCATCCTGTGAAAACCATTTTGAAATCAAACATTGCGTTAGCATAGAAACGGTACTTCAAAATGTTTTAGCAGGCTCCTCCCCCTTAGCGGAGGTGTCATATTACAAAATGTATTACGGTCTTTTAGAATCAAAACTTTATAATCTTTACAAAATACATATCGTTGGAAAGGTCTGAGTCTCGAGATTCCATATTTGGTGGTTATTTTGTTATAGATGTAATATTGAGAGAGAAATTGATAGATTTGTGACAGAAGTGCATTGGAGTTTGGATGCACCCGGTGGCTGTTTGTGGTATAACGCCTAAACAAAATTGCATATGAACCTCAATTTTTTTTATATCAACTTCAAATTTGGTACACAACTTACGTAGACATATGGCTTTAATTTTATAGCAATTTTGGATTTTTAACTATTTTTTAAAATATTTATTTTATATAAAATAAAATAAAAATAGTATAATACATTTTTTACAGTAAATGTAAACTTCTATAACTTTTTAATACTTTAATTTTATTAAATGATTTCACTTCTGTGATAATCTGCTAATTGTCTTCTTTAAAAAGAGACCAACCGTAGGTCTGTATTCAAAAGCGTTCATGAATTATAATAATTTAAGTTTGCATAGTGCACTTTCTCGTGAATTTTCAAAAATGGGGGGATGACAGTTAAAGGGTTAAACAACATGGGACCATTGTTAATGACGTCACACGCGTGTGGTGGAGGAATAACGTCTGCTGTTTAACTGATTAGAGATCTCTAAGATGCTACTGTATTGAACATGGCACCTGATGACTAATTTACTGTTTGTTGTTCCCTGTTATTGTGCTTTATTTGATGTTTGATTCATCGCGAGTTACGTCACTCTCCAGGGTTCACTTTTCAAAAACGGCGCTTACAAAAATACATAATTAAAATGCATTTTATATTTAGATAGAATGGAAGATACAGATAGCATTGCGTGTTGTGCCCAAGAGCATATTTATTTAAGCCAATATATCTTACTAACAAGAAACTATGCTTCTAACCACAGGTCGAGAGCTGTAGTAAGTTTGTGACGCTGATTGCGAACGTTCATGGTTTCGGGAAACACCGAATCGTTGAACTGGTAACGACGGAACTTGCGACCATAGTTGGCTAACGATGCTTTTGGGAAACGCCCCCCTGTACAGAGTCATAAACCCCGCCCTCTCCACATTAACTCAATACAGTGTTGCCAACTTAGCAATTTTGTAGTCAACTTTTCAGACTACCCTAGCAACCCAAAAGCACCTAGCAACAAATTTAGCGATTTTAAAAAATATATATATTTGGCAACTTTTAGCAACTTTTGATAAGTGACTCAAATTTTCCATCTGAATTACACAAGAGGAGGAAACCGAAGATGCCTCGCTGCTATTTGCAATTGTTCAATTTATTAATAATAATAGCCTAATTGAATAATTGTTCATTTATGATACACTTTGTTAGTAGCTTGTACATGCGATTGTTGATCAATGGAAGAAAAATGGAAAAGTACTAGTAATTTTCCAGGACATTATCCAATATAACCCTGTAAATCATAAATTAAAATGCAGGTAAAAAACAATACGGATTTCATATTAACAGATTGTGCCATATTTTCACAGACGTTTCTTAGAGTGTAGCATACTAACTATTAATACACTACTTAAAGCATAATTGTTGAGAATGTATAGTATTACAAGTTTACTTGCTATTAAAAAAACAACTTAAATTGTAATCGTTCAAAAACGTGTAAGTGTTCAATAATTCAATGTATTTAATAATACAGTTATTTATATTTTAATATTATATTATGCATATTATGTTTGCAAACAAATCTAAATGCACATATATAAAATATATTTTTTTGATGTTGTGACAATTTTGCATCGTGATCGTGAAAATTAGTTGGCAACACTGACCAAAAAATCAAATTACACTTTTTACCAAAGATTAATTCCATAATTTTAGGTAGTTGTTGATGCTATAAAGCGGGTCCTCACGATCACTACAGCGCAGACTCAGATCCAAATCATGTTCTGACTTCACTTTATATACTGGATCGAAGTGGAGACATGCCATCCATCTTTGTTTACAGTATATGGTCCAAAGAGGTGTGAACAACAAACTTAAAACATATTGAAAGAATATTAATAACACCAAAACTGCAAGCAGCAGCTGCTGTACTTGGTCTAAGCATTGCAATAGGAACATTTTGGATACTAAATAGCAAATCCTTTTTGAAATATTTCCATCAAATTTGTTGATGCTTTATATAAGAACGATTTGTAAACTTTTGAAAAGCATGTTATAAAAAATTAATTGAGCCGTGGAGTTTGGGTGGGGTGAGGATTATGCCCTTAAAATGGCATATGTAGCTAAAGGATAGATAATACAAATGCCGTTATAAATGTATTGCTATGAACAACAATAAAATCTGTATATAAATACAGTTGAAGTCAAAACTTTACATACACCTTTCAGAATCTGCAAACTGTTAATTATTTTACCAAAATAAGAGGGATGCATGTTATTGTTTATTTAGTACTGACCTGAATAAGATATTTCACATAAAAGATGTTTACATATAGTCCACAAGAGAAAATAATAGTTGAATTTATAAAAATGACCCCGTTCAAAAGTTTACACACCCTTGATTCTTAACACTGTGTTGTATCTGAATGATCCTCAGCTGTGTTTGTTTAGTGATAGTTGTTCATGAGTCCCTTGTTTGTTCTGAACAGTTAAACTATCTGCTGTTCTTCAGAAAAATCCTTCAGCTTCCACAAATTCTTTGGTTTTCCAGCATTTTTGTGTATTTGAACCCTTTCCAACAATGACTGCATTATTTTGAGATGCATCTTTTCACACTGAGAATAACTGAGGGACTCATATATAACTATTACAGAAGATTCAAACACTCACTGATGCTCCAGAAGAAGAAACCATGCATTAAGAGCCGGGGCGTGAAAACTTTTGAATTTGAAGATTTTGTCTTCTGGGAAACATGTAAGTATCTTCTGTAGCTTCTGAAGGACAGTACTAAATGAAAAAAATATGATATTTAGACAAAACAAGAAAAATGTACACATCTTCATTCTGTTCAAAAGTTTTCACGCCCCGGCTCTTAATGCATGGTTTCTTCTTCTGGAGCATCAGTGAGTGTTTGAATCTTCTGTAATAGTTATATATGAGTCCCTCAGTTATCCTCAGTGTGAAAAGATGAATCTCAAAATCATACAGCCATTGTTGGAAAGGGTTCAAATACACAAAAATGCTGGAAAACCAAATAATTTGTGGGAGCTGAAGGATTTTTCTGAAGAACAGCAGCAGTTTAACTGTTCAGAACAAACAAGAGACTCATGAACAACTATCACTAAACAAACAAACACAGCTGTGGATCATTCAGGTAACAACACAGTGTTAAGAATCAAGGGTGTGTAAACTTTTGAACGGGGTCATTTTTATAAATTCAACTATTATTTTCTCTTGTGGACTATATGTAAACATCTTTTATGTGAAATATCTTATTCAGGTCAGTACTAAATAAACAAAAACATGCATTTTGTATGATCCCTCTTATTTTGGTAAAATAATTAACATTTTGCAGATTCTGAAAGGTGTATGTAAAGTTTTGACTTCAACTGTATATATATACAGATTTTAGATAGGACTGATTCTGACAAACTTACAGAAATCTTATTTTTTTTTTTTTTAAGAACTCAACATACTCATAAGTTCATACATTTAATTTTATTTACACATTCACATAATTTCTAAAAAAAAAATTCTGGACAGCATTTAAAACATTTCACCAATAATAAAAGCTCTAGGATTTGGAAATGAGTGTTGGCATGTTTGAAAACGAAAAATGTAAGCCATAAGTATTAGTACTTGTAGTGTTAAATTAAATAATTATTATAATTTTTATTGAATATTCACATCTATGGAGGGAAGTGTGATAAGACACCTCCTCAGGGAACAGGGTTACATACGTTACACACTTAAGTGTGTTCTTGTACCTTCACAGCAAATTCTGTGGTGAAGAACCGGCGGCCCCAGCTGCAGAAGCCAGCGGGCTCCCACAGCTCTTACCTGGTGCTCAGGGGCCAAACGCTGACTCTAGAGTGCATCCCAGAAGGCCTGTGAGTATTCAGCAGATGTCTGAGTTTACAATCAGCAAAAACACTAATTAGCAGAGACATCTGCATGCATGCTTCAGCCGACAACAACACAAATAATCAGCCAACTAACATTTGAATTTGACGTTTACAAGTATTTGTCCGTTAAAGCTGCAGTCCGTAAGTTTTGCCTCTTTGTCGCCATCTCTGTTGAAAAGCTGGTATTGCAGCTGTGTGCTGAATTATCTTCATTGTGTGGGTTGTGCTCCGGATGAATCTAATGTTTTGAGGTGAATGTGTAGCTGTCAGTCACAGATTATAGCTACGTCTTGAATATATGACCCAAATCAGCATTATCACCGTATATTATCATCTGAACAAGTAACAAGTCTGCCACGTTTGTTCTGACCAACTGAGAAAAAACATTATCATAAATCATGCTACTAATAGTGATTAAATCTAACGATCGGTTAGCTCATATCACATCTAACCGTGCACATTATTATTATTGCTATACTTTATTCTCAAATTATTAATGTTAACAACATCACCATTGCGTGACTATGAGTGTATTAGCGTAGATTTCAATTTATGTAAAGTCTAATATCTAATTGTCATGCCATTTGAATTTCATATAGAAATTATTTTAACCCAAAAAGCAAATTATGCTCCGTTCGAACTGGTTTTCTTTAAAATACAAATCTTGTGTAATCTCAGGCTATCTGTAATCAGAAGCACCTTTAAAACTGAATTTCATTCACATGTGTTTCATAAACACATAATCCTTTCTGGATCACAATCCACCATCAAAATGATATTTAATTATTCCAGCTGCTGTGAGAAAAGGCTATAAATGATCTGCAGGATCCTCACATGTGATCTAGTTGCCGGGAAAACTTCTTTATGTTTACAGACGTGACGTAATGACGCAGCATGCTCGAATCTCCCGCCAAAACCACTCAAACTAGAAAACATTATTATAAGATAACAGTTATGAATCGAGCTAAAGTAAGATAGTTTTGAACACTGGCTGGTTATGTACTTGCTCAAATATTGATTTCGGATCATTTTTAACCAAAAAAAGTTATGCACTGCAGCTTTAAATGTCTGAATAAAACATGAAGAATCTGCCGCTGCTTTCTGAAGTTCAAAAATCACATTCAAAGCCTTACCGTCAATGTACAGCATTCAATATCCAATGGTGTTTATCAACCATTCTTCTCAAGACGAAGACAGCATTTGTACAAATATAATAAACAGACACATGGCTAAACATATAGACATAAATCCAATAAGCATGTGACAATACATGCAGCCTATAATGGATATTATACATATGTAATACTGTGTATATAACAGCTAACTGTACAATTTTAATGCGGGACGTTGGGACAATATTCACCCAAGTAGAATCGGCCGTATTAAAATAATAATAATGCTGCTTATGTCATGGTCACTGGCCAGAAGTTAAAGCTGTGGCTGGTGTTTGCAGAGCTAAAGTTTACTGGAAAGGTAAAAATAACTTAATCTTCTGCTTTTAATATTCTCTCTTCATTTTTGTCTTGAGAAAGTATGTCGTAAATATAATACACACACTGTAAAACCAAACAAATTGACATTTACATTCATGCATTTAGCAGATGCTTTTATCTACAGCAACTACCAAAGAGCAGGAACAGAGCAACTGGTCAAACAGCCAATAATATTAATTTGATTAATGTTCAGTTTATTATGATGAATGGGTCTTGCGCCTCAGTTCGTCTGACCGCTGGAGAGGGATCAGAGGGCTCACATCTGTCAGAAAGGCACTGGATGGGCTGATCTCATTTGACGGGTAGCAGCAAGTCAAGTCAAGTCACCTTTATTTATATAGCGCGCAGTTGATTTTGATATTCTAGGTATTAACAAATGGCCAGAGTTTTGAGAACGCAGTGGACGTGGAGGACTATAATGCGATAAGAGCTCGCTCAAGTACTGAGGTGCCAAACCATTCAGGGGTTTATACAGTAGGTAATTTGCAAGATTTTAAAATCTATACGATGTTTAGTAGGGAGCCAGTGCAGTGTTGACAGAACCGGGCTAATGTGCTCATAATTCCTGGTTCTAGTAAGAAGTCTAGCTGCTGCGTTTTGAACCATCTGTAGTTTGTTTATTAAGCGTGCGGAACAACCACCCAATAAAGCATTACAATAATCTAACCTTGAGGTCATGAACGCATGAATTAACATTTCTGCATTTGACATTGAGAGCATAGGTCGCAATTTAGATATATTTTAAAGATGAAAAAATGCAGTTTTACAAATGCTAGAAACGTGGCTTTCGAGGGAGAGATTGCTATTAAATAGCACACCTAGGTTCCTGACTGATGACGAAGAATCAACAGAGCAGCCATCAAGTGTTAGACAGTGTCCTAGGTTATTACTTGTGGGGGTTTTAGGTCTGATATGAAATTACTCGTCATCCAGTTTTTTATATCGACTATGCATTCCTTTAGTTTCTCAATTTGGTGTGTTTTACCAGGCCGTGAAGAAATATAGAGCTGAGTATCATTAGCATAACAGTGAAAGCTTACACCATGTTTCCTGATGATATCTCCCAAGGGTAACATGTAAAGCGTGAAAAGTAACGGTCCTAGTACTGAGCCTTGAGGTACTCCATACTGCACTTGTGATCGATATGATACCTTGTCATTCACTGCTACGAATTGATGGTGGTCAGAGCAGCAGTCTTTAAGGGTAACTTTTCCTCTGTTTAAGCCCCACTCCAGAGGTGCAGTGGGAACGGATGGACAGCCCTCTGTCTCCGGCGCGGGCCCGGACGCTGAAGTACGGCCGCTGGCTCCAGATCCAGAGCGTGTCGGAGGCGGATGATGGCGAGTACACATGCACCGCCAAAAACAGCCAGGGCTCCGTTAAACACCACTACGCCGTCACGGTAGAGGGTAAGACACACACACTGACACTGCCAGATGTCACAGTATATACTACAACAGATAACATGCTTTTATAACAGCTAGAGCTGTCTTTATTGTTGGCAGCTGCTCCGTACTGGACCAGGCATCCCGAGGACCACCTGTACGCCCCAGGAGAGACTGTGAGGCTGGACTGTCAGGCTGAGGGGATTCCCACCCCAAACATCACCTGGAGCATCAACGGTGTTCCCATCGCAGGTACACAGCGCTTAGCAGCCGATGCACAACCAAACACTGATCAAAACCGACGTTTTTTAAATTTGAATAAAGTGAAAACTAAAAGAATTTCAAATCACATGAGCCAATATTTTATTCACAATAGAATATAGAGAACATAACAAATGTTTAAACTGAGAAATTTTAAAATTGTATGCACAAAATGAGCTCAAATTTGATGCCTGCTACAGGTCTGAAAATAGTTTGAACGGGGACATGTTTACCATGGTGTAGCATCTCCTCTTCTTTTCAAAACAGTTTGAAGACGTCTGGGCATCGAGGTTATGAGTGTCTGGAGTTTTGGTGTTGGAATTTGGTCCCATTCTTGCCTGATATAGGTTTCCAGCTGCTGAAGAGTTCGTGGTCGTCTTTGACATATTTTTGTTTAAAGGGGTCATATGATGTTGCTAAAAAGAACATTATTTGGTGTATTTGGTGTAAAATGCAATGTGTTGATGCGGTTCGAGGTTCAAAAAACACATTATTTTCCACATACTGTACATTATTGTTGCTCCGCCTTTCTGAAACGCGCCGATTTTTACAAAGCTCATCGTTCTGAGAAGCGAGGCGTGCTCTGATTGGCCAGCTATACCGTGCATTGTGATTGTCCGAATACCTCAAGTGTGTGATGGAAATGTTCGTCCCTTCCCATGTTGTGATGCCGTATCCCGGCCTTTTTACAGTCTATGGTCCCGGCGCGACGAGACTAAAAAAATAAAACCTGCTATAAACGAGGCATTTGTTACATTCAGTGAGGACATAATGACTGATTATAATGACTCATATGGTCTTTTTACGCGTTGCGCCATGACGCACCGCATAAACATAACACCGTCTGCATTTGTGATGGTAGAAACGCCAAACAAGCTCTACTCTACAACTCGCGTTTGAATAGTCAGTAGCAAATTCTTTAAATATGGAAACGTACTTACAGGCTGTGAGTCAGAAGCACCAGACTGTCCTTGCGACGTTGGAATTGCCCCACTTTATAGTGTTCACAGCCATTCATAGTGTTCACATTGTAGGCTACTCTCTCCCGGGATCAGGAAATAGTCCTCCGTAAAATGTGCTGCACACACTCGAATATTTGTTTTGAACTGTTCTGGAACAGTGTTGTAAACACAACTTAACCACTGATTTCTAGTTGTGTACTCATTTGGAAGCCCAAACAAAGTAGTTTCTCTTTCACAACGAAACACAGCGTCTCCAGGACATGGCGCCGGCGGCAGCAACAACACTACAGACAGAATAATAGCTCCGCCTTCTTTCATTGCGTATACATTTGGGTGGTGTTTTGCAAATCTCCCCACATCGTGACGTAGACATGTGGGGGCGTGTTTGAATGAGGTGTTTTAGGGGGGCGTGGCAGAGTCTTAACTTTTATAAAGAATATCTCTTTGGTTTTGAGACTTTAGTCTTTGCAACTTTAGGGATCTTATCTATGCATGAACAGCTTGTAACACTCCAAAGAGAAAGGACAACTTGAAATCGCATCATATGACCCCTTTAATGATGCGCCAAATGTTCTCTATAGGTGAAAGATCTGGACTGCAGGCAGGCCAATTCAGCACTCGGGCTCTTCTACGACAAAGCCATGCTGTTGTAATAGCTGCAGTATGTGGTTTTGCATTGTCCTGCTGAAATACACAAGGCCTTCACTGAAGTACACGTCCTCTGGAGGGGAGCATATGTTGCTCTAAAATCTTTATATACCTTTCAGCATTCATCGCGCCTTCCAAAACATGCAAGCTGCCTATACCGTATGCACTTATGCACCCCATACCATCAGAGATGCTGGCTTTTGAACTGAACGCTGATAACACGCTGGAAGGTATCGCTCCTCTTTAGCCTGGAGGACACGGTGTCCGTGATTTCCAACAAGAACGTCAAATTTGGACTCATCTGACCATAGAACACTTTTCCCCTTTAGTCCATTTTAAATGAGCCTTGGCCCACAGGACACGCCGGCGCTTCTGGACCATGTTCACATATGGCTTCCTTTTTGCATGATAGAGCTTTAGTTGGCATCTGCAGTTGGCACGGCGGATTGTGTTTACCGACAGTGGTTTCTGGAAGTATTCCTAAGCCCATTTAGTAATGTCAATGACAGAATCATGCTGATGAGAGATGCAGTGTCGTCTGAGTGCCCGAAGATCACGGGCATCCAACAAAGGTCTCCGGCCTGGTCTCTTACGCACAGAGATTTCTCCAGTTTCTCTGAATCTTTTGATAATGTTATATACTGTAGATGATGAGATTAGCAAAGCCTTTGCAATTTGATGTTGAGGAACGTTGTTTTTAAAGTATTCCACAATCTTTTTACGCACTCTTTCACAGATTGGAGAGCCTCTGCCCATCTTTACTTCTGAGAGACTCTGCCTCTCTAAGACATCCCTTTTATAGCTAATCATGTTACAGACCTGATGACAATTAACTTAATTAGCTGCTAGATGTTCTCCCAGCTGAATCTTTTCAAAAT
Organism: Aspiorhynchus laticeps; assembly: GCA_023376895.1. Classification (NCBI taxonomy): domain Eukaryota; kingdom Metazoa; phylum Chordata; class Actinopteri; order Cypriniformes; family Cyprinidae; genus Aspiorhynchus; species Aspiorhynchus laticeps. Next base: position 1,501,958 of record CM041816.1, read on the forward strand.
GTATTGCTTTTTCAGCCCTTTGTTGCCCCGGTGCCAACTGTTTTGAGACCTGAAGCAGGCATCAAATTTGAAATGAGCTCAATTAGTGGATAAAAGTGTAAAATTTCTCCGTTCAAACATTTATGTTCTTTATGTTCTATTGTGAATAAAATATTGGCTCATATGATTTGAAAGTCTTTTAGTCCCAACATGTCCAGAATTCGGGTTGTAGCATGTTTTTCTCTTTTATAATGCCATCAGGTGGCCTAGCTTCACTATTTCAGCTTAGATTGATGCTTTAAATAAGTGCTGGGCAGCTAAAAGTTTGCTTTTTTGCTACACATGTCAGTTTGTAGGGGTATGTACTGTAAAATAGAGTGCCTCATCAAATTTATGCATTATGCTTGTGCCAAGCCAACATAATAATAAGAGCAGATCTCAAGCCAACCTAATAATCAAATGCATCTTCTGTAAATGCCAGCTAATAGGAAACACATCTTTGTTTTCGTAACTCTAAACAATCCTGCAGTGTTGTGAGCCACCTCTGTGGTTCAGATCAAGTGTTGAGGTTTAGTCTTCCTGGTCTCTGTGTGTGTGGCAGGGACGGACTCGGACCCCAGACGGCGTGTGAGTTCAGGGACACTGATCCTGACCGATGTTCATTACAGCGATACGGCGGTCTATCAGTGCGAGGCCACCAATAAACACGGCAATATCCTGATCAACACACACGTCCATGTAGTCGGTGAGCACCGTTTCATCCAACGCTCTCTGGTTATTTACATGTGTGCAAGACAGCCTGGGATCGCTGTCTCTCCAGAATGAATTGTTGGTGGTATATGTGAGTAAACAGCTTCTCTTCTCTGTGCCAGAGCTGCCTCCTCAGATCCTGACGGCAGACGGGCTCGTGTACAAGGCCACAGACGGACAAACCGTTCTGCTGCTGTGCCGCACGTTTGGCTCCCCACAACCCAAAGTGGACTGGTGAGCATTGAACACACTTGCTATGTTTTAAAGAGATCGTGACATGAGAGATTAGTTTTCCCTTATGGTTTTTGCATAAAAACATTCTGCAAGTTTCTTAGCTTCAAAATATGGACAAAGCATTTATAGAATAGGATGCTATTTCCAGCGCAATTAGCCAGTTGAAAAGAATCATTTCTAACATATATATTGTTATTTTTGTGCACAAAAGCATTATAAGTGACCCTATTAAACATATTAAGTCGCTGGGGGTATATTTGTAGCAATATCCAACAATACATTGTGTGGGTCAAAATTATCAATTTTTCTTTTATGCCAAAAATCATTAGGATATTAAGATCATGTTCCATGAAGATATTTAGTACATTTATTACCGTAAATATATCAAAATTTAATTTTTGATTAGTAATATGCATTGCTAAGAATTAATTTGAACAACTTTAAAGGTGATTTTCTCAATATTTGGATTTTTTTGCACCCTCAGATTCCAGATTTTCAAATAATCGTATCTCAGCCAAATATTGTCGATCATGCCAAAACACATCAATGGAAAGCTATTTATTCATGTATAAATCTGAATTTAAATGACTGGTTTTGTGGTCCAGGGTCACATATTAACATTAAAAAAGATTTAAAAAACTTTAATGAGAAGGTATGTCATCCTTGTAGTGTTTGATGAAAAGCCCATTATTAGAATCAGAATCAGAATCAGAATCAGAATCAGCTTTATTCGCCAAGTGTGTGCAAACACACGAGGAATTTGTTCTGGTTTTTAAGAAGCTCTTGGTACATACATACATACATACATATAAACATACATATCTGACATGAGAACAGAACATTTAAATAAGCCTTAATAGTAATAATAATAATAATAATAATGTGTCTGAATCTGGAACAGAAGATTTATGTACAGATTTGTGCCTTATTTACTCTATATATACAGCTGTATAGAAAATTATGCATACATATTAACATAGTACTAGAGAGAGTGAATAATTTGAGATGGGGGGATGGAATTTACAGGCAAGAATTAGGGTTAGAGAATTACAGAACACAGGTAATAATTCCTGTGTTAGTGGTTTAGGCTGGAGATGGCATAGGGGAAAAAACTGTTTTTATGCCTAGATGTTCTAGTGCACAGAGATCTGTAGCGTCTGCCTGAAGGGAGAAGCGCAAACAGGTCATGTCCAGGGTGAGAGGGGTCTGTGATGATGTTACCTGCCCGTTTCTTCACTCTGGAGTAGTACAAATCCTGAAGGCTGGGCAGGTGCACACCAATGATCCTTTCTGCTGTCCTAACAGTCCGCTGCAGTCTTCTTATATCTGATTTGCTGGCTGACCCAAACCAGAGCACAGAACCGACTCAATAACAGCAAAGTAAAACTGTGTCATGTGCACCTGTGGCAGGTTGAACTTTTTCAGTTGACGAAGAAAGTACATTCTCTGCTGGGCCTTTTTCACGATGGAGTCGATGTGAGTGTCCCACTTCAGGTCCTGAGAGATGGTGGTTCCCAGGAACCTGAATGACTCCACTGCATTCACAGAGTTGTTCATGATAGTGAGTGGGGGGAGAGCTGGGGGGTTTCTCCTGAAGTCCACGATCATCTCCACAGTTTTAAGCGTGTTGAGCTCCAGGTTGTTTAGACTGCACCAGACAGCCAGCTCCTTAACCTCCTGTCTGTAAGCAGACTCGTCACCGTCCTGGATGAGGCCGATGAGTGTGGTATCGTCTGCAAACTTCAGGAGTTTGACAGAGGGGTCTTTAGAGGTGCAGTCGTTGGTGTAGAGAGAGAAGAGCAGTGGGGAGAGAACACAACCCTGAGGAGCTCCAGTGCTGATGGTGCAGGTGTTGGATGAGAATTTTCCCAGCCTCACAAGCTGCTGCCTGTCTGTCAGGAAGCTGGTGATCCACTGACAGATGGAGGTGGGGACGGAGAGCTGTGCCAGTTTATTCTGGAGGGTGTCCGGGATGATGGTGTTGAAAGCGGAGCTGAAGTCCACAAACAGGATCCTTGCATAGGTCCCTGGTTTGTCTAGATGTTGGAGGATGTAGTGCAATCCCATGTTGACTGCATCATCCACAGACCTGTTTGCTCGGTAAGCAAACTGCAGGGGGTCCAGCAAGGGTCCAGTAATGTCCTTCAGGTGAGCCAACACGAGCCTCTCAAATGACTTCATCACCACAGACGTTAAAGCAACAGGTCTGTAGTCATTAAGTCCTGTGATTTTTGGTTTCTTGGGTACAGGGATGATGGTGGAGCGTTTGAAGCAGGAGGGGACTTCACACAGCTCCAGTGATATATTGAAGATTAATGTGAAGATGGATGATAGCTGAACAGCACAGGCTTTGAGGCAGGCTGGAGAGACACCGTCTGGGCCTTTGGCTTTCCTTATCTTCTGTCTCCTGAAGACTTTGCTTACATCTTCTTCACAGATCTTGATTACAGGCTGAGAAACAGTAGGGGGGAGGGAAGGGGAGGGTGAGGGTGTTGATGGCTGTGTTGTGGGATGGTCAGAGTGGGTGTGGGGTGTCAGACCAGGCTTTTGTTTTTGAAACCTACAGTAAAAACTGTTCAGGTCTTCAGTCAGTTGTTGATTGGCCTCAGTGCTGGGGGGAGGGGTCTTGTAGCTGGTAATGGCTTTCAGGCCTTTCCACACTGATGTAGGGTCGTTGCTGGAAAGCTGTTTTTTTAGCTTTCCAGCGTAGTTCTTCTTTGCCACTCTTATCTCCCTATTCAGTGTGTATTTGGCCTGTTTGTACAAGGCTTTTTCCCCACTCCTGTAGGCGTCCTCTTTGGCCAGGCGAAGCTGTTTGAGTTTTGTACTGAACCAAGGTTTGTCATTGTTAAATGTTAAATAAGTCCTGGTAGGTACACACATGTCCTCACAGAAACTAATGTAGGATGTCACGGTGTCAGTGAGTTCATCCAAATCAGTAGCTGCAGCCTCAAAAACACTCCAATCAGTAAGTTCAAAGCAGGCTTGTAGATCCTGCTCTGCTTTAACGGTCCATCTCTTTACTCTTACATTTGTATTATAATACAAATGTAATTCATTTATAACACGTGTTCTGAAATTCTAGAAGTTACAGTAAAAACAATGCAGTAGTAATCCAGCTGTTTTGGAGGATGTGTGTATAGCGCTGTGCTTTGAATGTCTGCAGGGAGGTTTTGGACTCTGGTCCGGCTCTGGCCAATGCTAAGACGTCTCAGACGAGCGATGGAAATCTTCAGATCAGTGACGTGAGTGAAGACGACAGCAACATCTACACGTGCTCAGTGAGACACGGCAACATGAGCATCAGTGCTGAGCTGGAGGTCTTGAGTAAGTCCAAACCACACTGAAGGAGCAGGAGCTTGATCTAAATTACACAACGTGCTTGCTTTATACACAAAGGGGTTTTCAATATGCACGGTGCCATTCAAAAGATTGGGATCAGTAAGATTTTGCTCATAACGACTATTTATTTGATCAAACATACAGATTTTTTTTTTAATTTTGTGAAATATTTTTGCAAATTAAAATATTTATTCCTGTGAAGCAAAGCTGTATTTTCAGCATCATTACTCCAGTCTTCAGATCCTTCAGAGATCATTCTAATTAGGGATGGCTGACGCGAAACTGACGTTTCGACACGGTGTCGAGATCCCGAAGCGCAGATGTTTCGAAACACCCATGTCATGTGACTAAAGGTGCGTTCACACCAGACGCGACTTGCGCGAATAAATCGCGCTATTCGCGCATAGTTGGACGCTTGAACATTTTGAGTTTACTCACTTCATTCGCGCGTGAAGTTCACTTCACAACAGACTGAATTCGCGTCATGGGAGGGGCTTCTGCCGGCGGCTCCAGTCTCGTTGGCTAACATGGATTTTGTTTAGAGGCTAGCTGCACTTTATGTGCTATGGAAACACTGGGCGCATGTATTTCAGCCGAGAATGTAGTTGTTTAAAACTCAAATCTGCGTTTATTTATAAAAACAGCACCTATTTGAAAATGTGCGTCGCTGATTTCGTAGCCGTGAGCTCCAGGCGATCACCGGGCGCTCATGCTCATGTATCCCAAAGAGAGGAGCGTAACCTCGGCTAGTCCTTCTGACGTCTGCCGCTGGCTCTGATGTATCTGGATAAACATAAGATATCATTCGTTTTGGGTAAATCTAACCGGTAATCTTTGGTACAGCTCCGGGTATCCACATACAGCCTCCGCTCGTAATCACGTCACTACTAGAGCAAGCTCCTGATTGGTTAACGCGGCGCGAATATCCGCCAAAGTTCAGATTTTTCAACTCGCGCGATTCACACAAATCGTGCAAATGCCCGAAACGCTCAATTCGCGCCGCGTCATTTGCGCCAACCCGCAGGATGTCTATTCGCGTCTTTGCATTGACTTAACATGTAAATCACTCGCGCTTAACGCTTCATTCGCGTCTGGTGTGAACGCACCTTAAGGCGATTCGAAGCATCGGGGCGTGTCACGAATGTTTGGAGGCGTGGCATACCTGCCGATTCTGCGTTTGATTGACAGGGTCGGGAACCAATCACACAATTGCACATCTGTCTCAACCTAACTCCCACAAAGTATAAAAGTGGAGTTAACGCATCTTCACTTCGTGGGTTTTTGCGAGAGGACAGAGATTCTGCGATATAGTGATATTTATAGTGTAATTTGGTATATTTAGGCTACATTAAAAGTTATTATTAAGATATTGATAGATAGAATATCCTTTGAATAAATCCTCTCACAAGGGACAATTATCTGTCTATAGCCTATGTAAAATAAGAAGTAAGCTAAGTCCATCAACAGCAGAACAATACATTTTTTTAAATAAAAAGATTAAGACATTGTGGCTTAATGTATTTTATTGTCTATTTTTCATTACCAAAATAACACTTCACATAGAGTTCATTCAGAACGATGTTTCAACACATTACAAGAACAGAACAATAAAAACACATTTTAATTGTTTATTATAATTTTGTGACGATGACCCTTACCAAAAACTAGTATACTTCAAGTTTATTTTATTAAGTATACTTAAGTAAAGTTCAAGTATATTTTTAAGTATACTTTATGTAGTAAGTATACAAATATCAGTGTACTAGTCGTATACTCGTAATTGTAGTCCTTGGGACTAAATTGGCACACTTTCTAGTATATAAAAGTACACTTTTAAGTATACTTTAAGTATAACAGTAGTAAACTTTGAGTAAATGTTCTGCCCACCACTCATTCTAATACGCTGATTTATAATCAATGTTGGAAACAGCTGTGCTGCTTATTATTTTTTTGGGACGTGCTATTTTTTTCCAGGAATCTTCGATAAATAAAAAGTTAAAAGAACAGAGTTAATTCAGACTATAAATGTTGTGTTACATTATACACTAATATCAGTGGCGGCTCGTGGACAATTGTCTAGGTAGGTCACCACATCCAACAATTTTAGCTTACATCCTGGTATTATTTAACCCAGTATAACAAAAGGAGAAGTATTAAGACTTGAAACATTTTAAGTAAGGAATAACTGGCTTGAATGTATCGCGTCGTGGCCATTGCATCTCGGCTGTGCATTATTTTTCTAATAACTCAACGGCCCGGAGTCAATTATACTACGCTTATAGTACGGTTACCATATTTCAAGGCATTCGTCTGGTTTTTGCACTTAAAACGCTATTGTGCACTCTCAGAAATAAAGATACAAAAGCTGTCACCTTTTCAAAAGGTACATGTTTGTATCTAAAGGGTCCATTTTGGTAACTTAAAGGTACATTAAGTACTTAAAGTGTACATATTTGAACCTAATAGGTACAAAAGTGTACCTTTTGAACAGGTACCGCCCTAGTGACAGCTTTTGTACCTTTATTTCTGAGAGATTAGCTTCTTCCGCATCTCATCCAACGCCTCCGTTGCTAATTCCAGAACGTCATTTTAGACCTACGGAGGCTTTAGCCGTTGATAGCAGACTAATGCAACTATTTAATGAAGTTATTAGAGAGAGAGAGAGTGTGTGAATGACCTCTGTGTGTCTCAAAAGTGTTCGGCAGCAGCGTTTCTACTAATACTGAAACTTTAAGTTCATTTTCTTCATGAACAGCGCCGTCCTCGCTTGTGAGATATATGACCCTGGAGCACAAAACCAGTCTTAAGTCTCTGGGGTATATTTGTAGCAATAACCAAAAATACATTGTATGAGTCAAAATTATCCATTTTTATTTTATGCCAAAAATCATTATGATATTAACTAAAGATCATGTTCCATGAAGATGTTTAGTAAATTTACTACCGTAAATGTATTAAAACTTAATTTCTGATTAGTAATATGCATTGCTAAGAATTCATTTGAACAACTTTAAAGGTGATTTTCTCAATATTTAGATTTTTTTGCACCCTCAGATTCCAGATTTACAAATATTGTCCTATCATAACAAACCATACATCAATGGAAAGATTATTTATTCAGCTTTCAGATGATGCATAAATCTCAATTTCACAAAATTGACCCTTAAGACTGGTTTTGTGCTCCAGGGTCACATATGTCATGTAGCTTTTAAGTTGCTAAACTATTTCACTGATAAAACTGATAGCGCTAACAACATAAGCGCGTATGTATACGTGTGCGCAAACTATGTGTGTGCGTCAAGGAAAAGAGCGGGAGAAATAGAGTATGTGCTTTACGTACATAGCCTAATAAAACATAATTTTGTGGCAAAACATGGAAATAATCTCTCGTTTTTATCCTATTGCTTACTATATTTATTTGTTTGGCATGTCGTTGTGGGTTTTGGTTATTTTGCTGTTGTGAGACCTTTGATATAACTACGTTATATGTCCTGAAACTACGTTCGCCGTGCGTTTCCCGGAAAATACTTGCACAGCTTAGAACGTTCATCAGCCAATCAGCTTCAAGCATTCAACGGCCTCGTAGTATATATAAAGATGATTGTTTTACCAAGTTACAGACTGAGGATGATTCCCGCAAAATATATATTTTCTGCAAGGTTTTTTCAAGATAGATTAAAACATTTGTAACTTTCATAATTCATAATTTATGTTTACAGTGCAACAGCAAAAACTGTGAGGAAAAAAAAACAAACTTGACATAATTTTAGTTTTTGGGTGAACTATCCCTTTAAATATGACCATAAAAAATCCCTCCCTTTCACAATATCGCCTAATGAAGAAACCACCTCTGTTCAAAAGGTTGGGGTCAGTAATTAATTTTTTAAAGAAATGAATCCATTCAGCAAGGATGTGTTAAATGGATAAAAAGTGATAGTAAAGACTTATATTGTTAGAAAATATTTATATTTTGAAAAAATGCTGTTTTTTGTTTTTTGTTGTTGTTTTTTTTACTTTTTATTCATCAAAAAATCCAAAAGAAAGCATCACAGGTTCCAAAAAATATGAAGCAGCACAACAGTTTCAGCACTGATCATAAATCAGCATATTATTATGATTTCTGAAGATCATGTGACACTGAAGACTGGAGTAATACAGCGCTGCGTCACAGAAACACATTATATTTTAAAGTGTATTAATATAGGAAACCAATATTAGCAACTGCAATAATATTTCGCAATATCACTGTTTTTGATCAAATAGATACAGCCTTGATGAGCATAAGAGACTCCATTGAAAAAAAATTTTTTTTTAATTATTATTATTATTATTTTTTTCACTTATCTCAAACTTTTGAAGGGCAGAGCAGTCAGAACTTTATATTCTTTTGAGCTTTGCGTCAACAAGGCCACACTCGTTCTTGGTTAATGTTAGCCAAATAGCTAGTTTTTGACATTGTTGTAGGTACTGTTCATTTTTTCCAAAATTCATGCCAATAATTTATGCAGTAATTTAATCATTTTTGATGTTAATATAATAGATTGTAAGAGCAATAGCAAATAGTAATGGATGCCAAACAGTGCCCTCCAATGTGGGTTGACCCTGCTGAAAAAAACAAGAGGACTCTGCCCAAAACACAACAGAAAATGTAATGGGTTTAATGGTTATAATGGGAATTGTATTGGTTTTAATGGAAACTATAATGGTGTCTACTGGTGTGTGATGGATTCTATTGGTGGGATGTTAAATCCTATTGGAAAAATGCCCAAAACACACTACAAAAAGGATTTTTTAATGGTTTTACTGGAAAAAGCTAATGGTATTTTAATGGAAACCATTGGAATTTCTGTGATGGTTTCCATTGGGCTTCTGGAGGGAAGAAGTCCAAAAACCTAGTGCAAAATCACATTCAGGTCTTCATTGAATCGTTCTCCTGTACGTCACATTAATGAAGTAAAATGGGTCGTTTCATGTTATCGTCTCCAGACAGAACGAAGATTGTGGACCCTCCTCAGGATCTGATGGTTTTACGTGGAGATGATGCTGTTTTGCGGTGCAAATATACAGTGGACCGCAAGTTAAAACTACCCACAATCCAGTGGAAGAAGGACAAACACAAGATCACATCATCTGCTAATGATGACAAGTAAACACACCACATAAAACATATCTCTGCTATTTTCAGCTTATCGGTATCAGCAGTTAACGGTAACACTTTACGGTAAGGGTACATGAATTACCATGAATTCATGCATAAATTAATGTGTGAATTATGCATTACTTCATGCATTAATATCTCATTAAATTACGAGTCCAAAGTCTTTCATGACTTCATGGATTAACAACACCTTAATTAAGACATTAAGGCCACACACATGATGAAGTCATAGTTAATGATGACTACTGTATTTGGATGCCAACAGCGCTGTGATTGGCCAATGCACATTTGAAGAAGATGCCTGATAACTCATATCATATTTAATGAAAAACATTAATTGATATACTGTTCTTGCCTGTATGCATGCATGAGGTAATGTGGATTTATGTCTTACATGCACTAAATAATACTTTTTTTGAATCATGCCATAATAAGCATAACTTTATCCACAATTGATAGTAGTTTTTTGTGAACAAAGAAAACATCATGATCATGCATAATAAATTATAAATCATGATGATGTACTCACCTTGGTTTAATGTCTTAATTAAGGTGTTGTTAATCCATGAAGTCATGAATGAAAGACTTTGGACTCGTAATTTAATGAGATATTAATGCATGAAGTAATGCATAACTCACACATTAAATTATGCATGAATTCATGATAATTCGTGTACCCTTACCGTAAAGTGGTCTGTTCGTTTTTGTGTATATTTTGAGTAAATATGGTGTAAAAGTTAATTCACAGTTTATCAGCCACTGGCCGCTCTCTTTCCAGATATCAGCCTATATATGTGCAACTAATTGAGCAAAACAGTCCCATGAGCACATAAACATCACACATGGTGATAACGTCAGTGCACTGCTGGTCATTAGAGCAGCATTCTCCTGCATTGGCTTCGCTGGAGTTATAGTTTATGATTGATTTGAATGGTTGCAGATACACTGAATACCCCGACGGCTCTCTGAAGATCACAGCCGTTGGGATGGAGGACTCTGGAAGCTACAGCTGTGAGATCAGCACTAAACTGGACTCGGTCAGCGCCGCCGGCTCCATCAGCGTACAGGGTGAGTCTGTCACCGTCACTTGTTTGGCGTTCCCTTGCTTCTGAAAGACACTGATGTGTTGCACGCTCCTCAGATAAACCCGGGTCTCCTCGCTCTCTGGAGCTGTCTGAAGAGAAGGAGCGTAGCGTCACGCTGTCCTGGACGCCAGGCGCTGAAAACAACAGTCCTGTATCTGGTAATGGAAACAGCCCACCGCTTGTATTCTGTTTATTCAATCCTGACACCATCATTAGAAAGGTTCAGACTCATTTGTGTCCTCTATAACTGTTCCTCAGGGCTTTTAGTCCAGAAGGAGAAATATTAAAGGGATAGTTCACCCAAAAATGATAATTCAGTCATCATTTACTCACCCTCAAGTAGATCCAAACCTGTATGAATGTGTTTGTTCTGAACACAAAGGAAGATATTCTGAAGAAAGTTTGTAATCAGGCTGTTTTGGGGCACCATTGACTTCCATAGACTGCTCTGTTTCCCTCATTCTTCACAATATCTTCCTTTGTGTTCAGAACAAACACATTCATACAGGTTTGGATCTACTTGAGGGTGAGTAAATGATGACTGAATTATCATTTTTGGGTGAACTATCCCTTTAATGTTTACTTCAAATTTCTTTAAAAAAAAAAAGAGTATTATTTTATTATATTGTTTTTACCCAAAATGAGGAGATGTTAGCATTATCCTTTGATCAAATCCTCAATACACTCTAGATACTCCAAAAAAAATGGTCTTAAAGAGATAGTTCACTTTGAAATTAAAATGTGGTATCTATCAGCTCTACCCCAAGGGCATCCAAGATGTAGGTGTCTTTTTTTCTTCAGTAGATCCAATTTTGATGTTTTTAGGTCAAACCGTTCTAGTCGGTCAGTCATATAATGGCAGGTATAGGTCACTGTCTCTATAAGAGGGAAAAAGAACATGCACAGAGAAATCCAAATTAAACAATTCCCCATCGTAACTACACATTGATGGCCTAAGACACGAAACGAGCGGTTTGTGTGAGAAAACGAACAGTATTTATATCGTTTTTTACCTCTTGTACACAACCATGTCCAAGTGATCTGAGTGCACACACACATCCGGTGTGTGACGTGTGTGCGCGCGCGCTCTGGCTCACGCTGCATTCACACGGGGCGTCAACGCTTGACGGAGGGCGTGTCTGAAGCGTGGTGCTGACGCAACTTTTCAAGCGCCAACGGAGGCGTCAGCCAATCAGATCGCCTCATGCAAATACCCAATCCCGTTCATGCAACACCAGAGAAGTATGTGATTGGTTGTTGTAACTATGACGGCGCGTCAGCACCACGCTTCAGACACGCCCTTCGTCAAGCGTTGACGCCCCGTGTGAATGCAGCGTGAGCCAGAGCGCGCGCACACACGTCACACACCGGATGTGTGTGCGCACTCAGATCACTTGGACATGGTTGTGTACAAGAGGTAAAAAACGATATAAATACTGTTCGTTTTCTCACACAAACCGCTCGTTTCGTGTTTTAGGCCATCAATGTGTAGTTACGATGGGGAATTGTTTAATTTGGATTTCTCTGTGCATGTTCTTTTTCCCTCTTATAGAGACAGTGACCTATACCTGCCATTATATGACTGACCGACTAGAACAGTTTGACCTAAAAACATCAAAATTGGATCTACTGAAGAAAAAAGACACCTACATCTTGGATGCCCTTGGGGTAAGCTGATAGATACCACATTTTAATTTCAAAGTGAACTATCCCTTTAATAAGGATAACAAGTTTTCTCAAGAACCGTTTGGATCAGACATTGCTAGAGTTTGACTGACCTTTCGTCTCTGTTGTCCATCAGAGTATGTTATTGAGAGGAAAGAGGAGCAGAATCCAGAACCGGGCCGCTGGGAGGAGTACAGAAGAGTTCCTCAAGACATCAGACACCTGGAGATCCACCTGCAGCCGTACAGCACGTATCACTTCCGGGTCAGAGCGGTCAATGGCATAGGAACCAGCGAGCCCAGTCCTCCCTCAGACTCATACAGCACGCCAGCAGCCAGTAAGACTCTCTGCGCTCGGAAACATATTCCACAAGCTCTTCAGTGCTCATGCTCCCAGCTTTTAGGAGTGACCAATACCACTTTTTAAGATTTATTTTTGGTATTTTGCCTTTATTTAGATAGGTCAGTGTAATGACAGAAAGCAAGCTGAGAGAGAGAGAGCGAGGGGGATGGGATCGGGAAAGGTCCGCGAGTCGGGATTCGATCTCGGGACGTCCGGAGCACAACAGCGCTGCCCACGAGGCTATCAGCGCCGCAATAACACTTTTCCATGCCACAGACATGTAAAGGTTTTTTCATTGCAAAACTGAGTTTTCTTCCTCTGGATTTTGTATTCTAGTAAGATTCATAAATCAAGATACATTTCCCTGACATGCAAAATGGCATAGTATTGTGAAAAATCTGCAATGGAAGTTTCATCCCAATCTCATGAGAAAATGTATTTTACAAGGTGGTGATTTATGAATTGGTAGAAATTTGTTAATTTAAAAAACGCCATATTGTGTCAGCGCCAGAAGTCGCGCTGAACATATAGGCGTCCCGCGTTTGAGTCCTGAGGCTCACTGACCTTTCCCAATCTCATCTCAAAAACTCAAAAATAAGTCTTAAAAAAAGAAGAAAAAGCCTTATTGTATTAATGATCTCTCTTGCACACAGAACCTGACATGAACCCAGAGAATGTGACGACGGTGTCTACTGATCCAAACACTATGGCCATCACATGGCAGGTGATTAACGACTAACGAGCTCCTGGTGACTCTGCAGATCTCAGCTCAACTCAATCAAACACACCTGAGACAGCTCATCCAGGTGTTCAGACAGAGCTGAAGTCTGCAGGACGGTCGCTGTCCAGGAGTCTTCTCCAAAAGAGAAACCCATGTGACTTTGATGCAATCATTACGATTAATCTCTTGTTTACTTTTGAAAGGAACTGGAGCGACGACATTTTAACGGACCGGATTTTAAGTACAAGATCTACTGGCGTCAAGCTTCAGGCAGGAGTCCACATTGGCATGAAAGCAGCGCCTCAAATCCTCCATTCATCGTGAACGTCAACGGGACCTTCATCCCCTTCGAGATTAAAGTTCAGGCAGTCAATGAGCTTGGCGCGGGACCAGAACCAGATGCTGAGATCGGCTACTCGGGGGAAGACTGTGCGTTCTCAAACATCTCCTGCTTCAGTTTTACCCTGTGCTTTGCTTTATCTTAACCCAGCATTTCCAGAAAATTTATTTTTCAGTTATGTTTAAAGTGCCCCTATTATGGGTTATGAAAGGTTCATATTTTGGTTTTGGGAGTCCCCAACAACAGTGCATGCAAAGTCAAAAAACTTTTTCTTATAATATGCATTTCTTTTTACCTTATTTGCTCAACGACTCCCAAACGATTTGTTCAACGATTAATTTTTCCAAACCCATCCTTTGCGTGACGCTAATCTGCGCTGATTGGCCGATTTCATTTAAAGCAGTGTTTGTGAGCTTTTAACGCTCCAAAAGCGGCACCTAGTGGCAAAGAATGAATTTGCATTTTCATTCAGACCAACGTGACAATCAAGTTTTCCCAGGTCTGCGCGCGCAACAAGTGGGCGGGAATATGCTAATGTTGACGTCAACATGAAACGGCTTGGGATTGGTTTTAAAAACGACTCGTTTCAATGATTCAGAGTCGACTCTTTCTTTTGAGAGACGATAACTTTATACACGCTGCACTTTCAGATTTAACACTTTGCAGGATGCTTTCATTCACTTACACACTGCATGAAAGATCATCTTCAAAAATACATAATTGGGGCACTTTAAAAGTCTTTTGACAGTTTCATAGAAATGCCTCTCAATCTCTCACAGTACCTCTGGAAGCTCCTTCAGAGGTGGCAGTGACCGAGCTGAACAAAACCACTGTCCTGGTTAGATGGAGTCCAGTCAGCATGGAATCTGTCCGCGGACACTTACTCGGCTACAAGGTACATGATCTATAAACCATCATTTATAGTTCTGCACTTGGCTCCCAGCTAGAAATTGTATAGTTCTAAGAATATTCGGAAAACATTAAGTTCTGGAATGTTGGTCATTCTAAGCGCGCGACACATTGAAAAACCTGAGGCGCAATGGTCAAAGATGTCTATCTAGCGCCATATTTACATAGAAAAGCTATTAAAAAGCAGCAGAGTTTTGTAAACAGCTCAAAATAATCACGTCATCTCCATAAGAACTAAATGATTGCCAGAACAAATTTACCGGTAGTTTTGAAAAGGATTTACTAGTAAAGACCGTATGTGTGAAAGAGGCTAAACTCTTCCTCTGCATATGCGGTGAGTTTACGTTCATCTGGAAAACTGTGCGTTATCTCACTAGGTTTGTAACGTAAATCATTTATAAACCTTATAAATATTTCTAATTATGCGAGTACATCGCGATTTCAAAATAAAAGCTTCTGACTTTAACATTAAAATTAAATGTATTTAAACGTCGTTGAAACATCACTAGGCCGTTGGCGCCCTCTGCAGGTATTTTTAATAATATAGGCATATTACATGTATTTTAACAGTGAAACCATGTAATTAACAATAAAACCATGTAATTACTTGGCTTTGATACTTTATTTGAGCCAATTATTATTGCTTCACATTAGTTTATATATAAATATAGTCATATTAAAGCCTGTTTTTCAGCTCATAATTTTCCAAGTGTATGATACAGCTTTCTTTCTTCAGGTCAATCATACACTATATTGCCAAAAGTATTGGCACCCCTTCTAATGAACAGGTTTGACTACTTTAGTAATTTCTATGAGTACAAATCTTAATGTTAAAGCATATAATGATATTCTAGGAAATTGTGTGCTTCTAATATTATAGCAACAGTTTGGACTCTTTTCTATTCTAACATGACAATGTCTCTGTGTATAAGACAAGGTTCAAAAAGAAAATGATTGATTGAGTCAGTGTGGAAGAACTTGACTGGTCTGCATAAAACCAAGTCCTAATCCCAGTTTAACACCTCTGGTGTGACTGTAAATGCAGAGCTTGAGACAAAAACTCATCACCAAACACCAATGACTTGTACATATGGGTTCAGTCATTTTAGACACTTACAAAACTGTTGCAACAGAGATGAAATACAATTTTTAAATACATGAATTATGTTCCCATCGTTGTTGCCACAGATTTGGAAGTGCATCTGTTCTAAAGAAGGGGGTGCCAATACTTTTGGCAATATAGTGTATATTCATGAAAAAAAATCAGTTTGAATAAAGTCATAGTATCCTTTCAAATGTTAAAGTTGCCAGTCATTGCGTTCTTTGCATGTGCAGCACTTTATTTGTACCATTTTGTTTTATTCGTGTATTTATCAGGTAGTTTCAAGGAAAATCATTTTCAAATGTTTGTTTGTTTGTTTGTACAATCTTGTGTATGTTAGGGTTACGCCCCATTCACACGGGGCGTCGGCGTCAACGCTTGACGGAGGGCGTGTCTGAAGCGTGGTGCTGACGCGCCGTCATAGTGACAACAGCCAATCACATACTTCTCTGGCGTTGCATGAA
This sequence comes from Aspiorhynchus laticeps, assembly GCA_023376895.1. Taxonomy (NCBI): domain Eukaryota; kingdom Metazoa; phylum Chordata; class Actinopteri; order Cypriniformes; family Cyprinidae; genus Aspiorhynchus; species Aspiorhynchus laticeps. Next base: position 1,518,049 of record CM041816.1, read on the forward strand.
CGGGATTGGCTAGCGTCTGCGCTAGGGTATTTGCATAATGCGATCTGATTGGCTGACGCCTACATTGACGCTTGAAAAGTTTTCAACTTCTGCCGTGAGCAGCGCCAGTGAAGCGATGCGACGGACCCACAATTCAGTTCGGCGACACTTGACGTCACTCCATTCAATGACGCTGACGCCCCGTGTGAAATTCTAGAGGGGCTACTGATCCTCATAGCTGTTTTTCTCTCTCTCTCTCTCTCTCGAGATCCATCTGAGAAAGAAAAGCCCCAGAACTCGTAGCCGAAGAGGCCTTCCGATGCAAGAACCAGCGGCGGACAGGAACAGAGTGATTGTGGTTCATGGAAATAAGGTGGAGACGGTCGTGAGCGACTTGCAGTTTTACTCGAACTATACTCTGACGGTTGCACCTTTCAACAGCAAAGGTGACGGGCCGCATTCGAAGGCGTATCACTTTAGCACTCCAGAGGGCGGTAAGGTCACTTTTTACAGCGCGTGTGAAAACCTCTATGAATGTGGATTCAGATCAGCTGAACTTGTGCTCTTCTGGCATCCAGCTCCTGGACCGGTTTCATCCTTGACCTTCGAGAGCCCGTCTGAGACGGAGATCACCCTGCGCTGGGAAGCTCCAGACAAACCCAACGGAGCGCTCACAGGCTACCTGCTACAGTACTACGAACGTGGGTCAAACTTGTCTCAAGTTTATTAGCACTTTATATAATATAGATAGCTTCGAAACAGCAAAACCAGTGAGAATCTGCAGGAATCAACCATTATAAACAGTTAATTTAAGCAGCAAAGAAAACTAGATGAAGTTTGTCAAGAAAAACTTTAGGTTGGCTTGAGGAAGCCTGGCCTGAAAGTTTAAAGCAGCTGTAAAAGCCTGAAAATTTGAACATTTAGATAGATTCGATAGATGTTGACAACGTTTCTAGCATGATTAACCTGTTACTAGCATGTCGCTAGCATTTTTCTAGCATGATTAGCATGTCACTAGCATGTTTCTAGCATGATTACCATGTTGCTAGCATGTTGTTAGTATCTTTCTAGCAGGATTAGTATGAATTAATAGCATGATTAGCAAATGACTAGCACGTTGTTAGCATGATTAGCATGTGACTAGCATGTTGCTAGCATGATTAGCAAGTTACTAGCATGTTGCTAGCATGATTAGCATGTTGCTAGCATGTCTAGCAAGTGACTAACATGATTAGCAAGTTACTAGCATGTTGTTAACATTATTAGCATGTTGCTAGCATGTTTCTAGCATGAATAGCATGTTACTAGCATGTTGCTAGCATGATTAACAAGTGACTAGCATGTTGCTAGCATGATTAGCAAGCATGTTGCTAGCATGATTATAGCAAGTTACTAGCATATCACTAGCATGTCTCTAGCATGATTAGCAAGTTAATAGCATGTTGCTAGCATGTTTCTAACATGATTAGCAAGTGACTAGCATTGTGCTAGCATGATTAGCAAGTTACTAGCATGTCACTAGCATGTTTCTAGCATGATTACCATGTTGCTAGCATGTTGCTAGCATGATTTGCATGCTACTAGCATGTTGTTAGTATGTTTCTAGCAGGATTAGCATGTCGCTAGGATAGATTAATTAGAAATATTAGATGAGTTTGAATGAGTTTGAATGGGTTAGTAATAGTACATAGAAGGGAAGCTTAATGGAGTCTAATGGGCTTCAGTGGTTTAGATTTAAATTTTGACAGTTGGGGTTTAAATTTTGACAGTTGGAGTTTGAATTTTGACAGTTGGAGTTTGAATAGTCTTGACTCATCTGAACATTCCATCAATGTAAGTCTATGGGATTTTCATGATTTTTAATCTTCATTTTTATGAAAACCATAAGTCCGATCAGTCTGAAAAGATAAAGCACACTAAATCAGATCAGCCTGAAGAGCTGGGCTGAGTTTGGTGCTTCTAGCTTGAAAGCTCTAGGAGGAGGAGCATTCAGAAATTTTAGTTTCATAGAAGCTTAAATATCAGATCAGTAGCTTGGCTTAATAATACAGTATCAGTGAATTAAGTTCTACAATTGTTTCAGTTACAGCTCATACTGTACATTGATAATTATACCGACTGTTAGTGAAGTTTGAGTTCAGTGTGATGGATGATTCCAAGCCAGAGCACAGTCAGTAGTTTACAAACAGATGGTATTTACCTTAAAATGATAAATAGCACACATGAAAACAGCTTGTTTACCTTGAAGATATGCTTATATTTGCCTATCAGCAGTGTTAGGGAAAGTTCAAATTAAATTAAAATACTGCATTACTCCCTAAAAAAGTAACTAATTACAGTTACTTTTTTATAGAAAGAATTGTAAGTTACTTTTGCGCTACATTTTTCGTTACTTATGCGTTACTTTATAAACCTGTGGGCTTGCTTGTTTGTTTTTAATATAAAAAGTTATATTTCTGGCAAACGTAAAAGCACTTTTACACCAAAACTGAAATGAGTAGTACGTCTGTACTACTATACACAGGAGAAGAAAGTTCAACATTCTTCAGCAATAAAAAAATGAAGCAATATGTTAGTTTATCTGAAGTAATTTTTGCGTATTAGTATGGTTGAATTGGATGATCGAAGGTCAGCAGCAAAAACACTGGTTAATAAAATGCGATTAAACACATAAAGGATATTTGTGCATCATATTTTGAGTTTGCAATGTTTTTTCTTTTTTATTCATTTGTTTTTGTGCAATGAGATGAATTAATGCATGTTGACATTTACAGTAACATCATTTCTCTCAACATGGCAACACAAGAGTTGCCAGTCAATAAATGGGAAAACAAAGTAACTTGCATTACTTATTTGAAAAAGTAACTATTTTCTCGTAAATTAAAAAGTAATGCATTACTAGTTACTTGAAAAAAAAAATCTGATTACGTAACTCTCGTTACTTGTAATGCAATACCCCCAACACTGCCTATCAGTGATTTCTAATGTATATCAGTCTTATTAATTCTGATGGGTTCCTCTGTTTAGCTGTGCCTGGAATTTCGAGCGCACAACTGGTGGAATCCATGAACCTGCCCCTTGTTACTGAGTTCACACTGAAGGGTCTGAATCCTCAAATCCAATACCACTTCAAACTCAGAGCACTCACCGCTGCTGGTGATGGGGAGCCTATAGAAATGGAGGGCGCCACCTTGATGGATGGAGGTGAAACTGCACAGCCAAAATACCAGCATTCTCAATTTAGCGTATTACAGGACACAATATAACCTTTTCTGATCTGATACATGTTCCCTCTACAGAACCACCATCTGCAATCAACATCGAAGCAGGACAAACATCGGTTAACGTCAGTTGGCTGCCAGGCGAAAGGCGTAACATTGCCTTTAGCTTCCGTTACCTGAAAAAAAGTGGTGAGAGTCTGATCAACTTTGATCTACGTTTCCTGAACCCTGAAGGAATGAAACATAGTTCATAGTATCATCATTGATGTTGTTGATCACCATCATCAAACATTGGCGATGAAAGTGTGTAATCGTAACTTGTATATAGCTAGTGTATATTTTTTTCATGTTCGGATGAACTCTAAAATGTATCTAAATATAGTATTTATATATAAAGAGATATATGTGACCCTGGACCACAAAACCAGTCATAAAATATTGAGAAAATCATCTTTAAAGTTGTTCAAATGAAGTTCTTAGCAATGCATATTACTAATCAAAAATTAAGTTTTGATACAGTATATTTACGATAGTAAATTTACTAAATATCTTCATGGAACATGATCTTAATATCCTAATGATTTTTGGCATAAAAGAGAAATCAATAATTTTGAGCCATACAATGTATTGTTGGCTATTGCTACAAATATACCTGTGTTACTTATGACTGCTTTTGTGCTGCAGGGACACATATAAATGTGTATCCTCTAAAGCAAAAATGCCCATAAGATGTATGTGTGCCAGATGCGGTTGCTAAGGAACCCGGGTCGGTTGCTAAGGTGTTGCTATGTGGTTGCTAGGGTACACCGTTCGATGTCATAGGATGGAGCAAAAATAGGGAAAAATACATGCCATCTTCATTTCAAAAATTGGAAAGTATAATTCTTTTGCATTGAAATGTAGAGATTTTAAGCAAGTTTGATGTTGTTATTATAGTTAGATATAATGCAACGTTTGATTTTTTTGGCCACTTTGATCAAAGGCTCACTAATTTGTCAGTAAAATGTCAAATGAAAGCTTTTTAATGACAAATGGGTGGGACTAAGTAATTTGGCTGAATTTATTGGTATGATCGATGTTACGCTGTAGGTGTACTGATTTGTGTGGGTTGGAGGCAAGGGCGTAGGTTTGCTTTTGACATTGGTGGGGACATAAACCCAACACCCCAGCTCCTCAACGCCCAACAACCCAATCATTTGTTTGCATTATTGATAGACCTTTAGCCCCTTTCACACAGAGATTCCGGAAAATACACGGGTAATGTGTTCCGGCATTTGTTCCTGGATCGTCAGATTTTGGTTCATTCACACTGCCAGTGATTTTCCGGAATCTGTGCGTGCGTTCACACACAACCCGTAAAGACACGTGACGTGTATAATGCTCCGCGCACCATTTCACTAAACTGAATGATTTCAGCTTCAGCGCGGATAGTGAGGAGCTCCCTGATCGCTGCTTCATTCCATTTTACATATTTTTCGTCGTGTGAACGTTGATCTGCCTTCAAAACACCCGGTAAAACAGTCGAACGATAAAGTGCGTCATCACTACGACACACCCTTTACGGCATTGATCCGGGTTTTGTTCACACAGCGCTCGTTCCGGGACTGAACCCGGCAATGTTACTAGGTCCCCAACCCGGGATCAATCCCGGAATTAATCCCGGGACGTGTTTGCGTTCACACAGAAGCACTCCGGCAATTTTCTGGGACCAACGTGCAGTGTGAAAGGGGCTTTGGACAACTGTTCCATGTCACCTAAAGTCTTTATTTATAGCTTATGGTAGCCAACAATACAGAGTTTTTTTAATTATTATTTATTAATATGTTTACCAGACAATTGCACAATTTTGATTTTGTGGACCAACATGTCACGCATCACTTTGTATTAATCGACCCAGGATGATTCTGAACGAAAACTCTGCTGTTGCTATAGTAACGGAACTTTCATGCACATCTGATTGACAGTTAAACCGCACGCTCTTATTTCAGTGTTGATTTTATTATGTGGATATTTCAGCTACCAGTTTGATTTGTACATTCAGTTGAACAACATTAATTTAAAGTTAAAGACTGTCCGTGGCGACTCAGGACGCATGTTCCAAATCCTGCCGCACCACAGAGCGCCACTTACATAGTTTACCATAAAATCCACATTATATTTGTCCCAAATTATTGTTAATGTTCATAATGTCTTTATCCTAGGCTGGAAGATTGTGTATCTTTCCGCACAACATTGGTCTTTCTGTCTGTATCTAATAATAGCCATAGGTCGCACTTTCTCTTTCCATTTGCTCTGTTTTGTACACCGTAGGCTACTTCAAACTCATCGATGCACCTTTGTTAATTCCTGAAGTGGGCTTTTATATTAACTGTTTTGGACTGCTGTCTTGAATTGGGTGCAATACCTGTGAGTTGTTCTAAATGCGCTTCTCGTCTGGTGTGCCTTCCATGTTTTAAATGCACATCCTTGAAAGCGCACAGTTTTCTAACGTATTTACTTTAACTTCTTAGGTATGTCAATGGTATGACCTTTCAGATGCGTCTGACATTACAAAAACATATACATATATTTAATTGTTTGATCAAAATTATTGCTAGGGACAGTTTGGTAGTCCATGGATATTGGTAGGGACAATATCCTACGTCCCCCCCTAATTCTACGCCCCTGGTTGGAGGTACAGGTTTTGCCCAAATGTCCCCCCCATGAGAAAACCTGAAATAAATGTATGCTATTCATGCTGAACTCATCAATGATGATGTTGTTTGTGTGTCTGGTAGTGGGTGGTGAATGGGAAGAGTCGGAGAAGGTCAACTCCTCGCAGGCCTTCTATCAGCTGCAGGGTCTGACGCCGGGCGTTCAGTACCACCTACGGATCCTGCCCGGAAACAGCTCCTGGGAATTCAAAACGGCTGGACCAGGTACAGGCTCGTAACAACCATCTCTGGATTGTTTTATTTGTTCCATGCTTTCACATGTTGTCTCTTTCTCAGAGCTGCGTGAGTTGCCCAGCAGCTTTGCGACTCAGGGCTGGTTCATCGGACTCATCAGCGCCATGGTTCTGCTGCTGCTGGTGCTGCTCATTCTGTGCTACATCAAGAAGAGCAAGGGAGGAAAGTATTCAGGTAACACACAAAGCTTGCTGAAATAAATCATTGTGTCTCGTTCTTGGTGATAGCAGCTGATGTTTTTGACTTAGTCCCGGTTGTAATTAAACCTCGGGTGCGAAAACATCAACCAGATGTAGGTAGTAGTATCAATAATTACAAGACTGTGTTCGTTACACCATGCAATGAAATTGGCAATCTCTGTAGCATAATGCTGAAAGTCTTCATACAGAAGGCCAAGATTGGCAGTATTTGACATTTTTACAAAAATATTCCCAGGATGGTAACTCACAGTGGTATGTAATGTAAATAACAGTGGTGAACATACATACCCTTGGGGTACACCAATACTAATAGACCTGCACTTGGCAAGATTCTGCTTCACTTGAACTTGTTGAGTAAGAAATGAATGGAACTATTTGATACTGTTTGGATTGATGGTCCAGATGTTAAGTTTGGAGAGCATAAGGTGTGGCTGCATGGTATTGAAAGCAGATCAAGGAAGAAAAACCTGGCCTGAGCATTAGGATCCTCCAGATGTTTTACAACATGATGCAGCATAGTCAGGATAGCATCATTAGTGCCCCTTTTGTTCTGATAGGGATCAAGATGGTCCTTAACCTCTTCTTTAAGCTTCCACACCATGATCCACTCCAAACACGGCATCACATTACAGGTTAAGGGCAACATTCATTATACACCTCAGGACTTGAACTGGTATAATAATAGATTTTTTTTTTTTTCAAATATCTGGAATGATATGTGAAGCGATATTCCTCTGGAAAATGTCCACCCGTGCAGGGGCTAATTCCTCTGTAAATGTTTTCAGGATAAAATGCAGAAATACCATCCAGACCAGACATTTTTTAGTGTCTAGACCTTTTTAAAACCTTGACAGGTTTATTGGCAGCTCGAGTACAGAATCATAACAGCGCCCAGAACATCACTACAATCACAGGAGTTAACATCAAACCTACACTGTAAAAATCAAGCTCATTAAGCCTATATTTTTCCTTTTAGGTATTATAGGTAATAGTTATACACCGTACCTTAGACCACAACTTTGTTTGAATTATTACTTATAAGCATTATAGAGATTTAATCGATATTGATATGAGTTTCTCTTATTTTGTGATTAAGCTACTTTGGGACCATTTATTTAATAGGTTCAGGGTCCTTCTGATTAAAAGCCAAGTGTGTGTGTGTGTGTGTGTGTGAGTGAGTGAGTGTGTGAGTGAGTGAGTGAGTGTGAGTGAGTGAGTGTGAGTGTGTGTGTGTGTGAGAGAGAGTGTGAGTGTGAGTGTGTGTGTGAGAGTGTGTGTGTGTGAGAGTGTGTGTGTGTGTGTGAGTGAGTGAGTGAGTGAGTGTGTGTGTGTGAGTGTGTGTGAGAGTGTGTGTGTGTGAGAGTGTGTGTGTGTGAGAGTGTGAGTGTGTGTGTGAGTGTGTGTGTGTGAGTGTGTGTGAGTGTGTGTGTGTGTGTGAGTGTGTGTGTGTGAGTGTGTGTGTGTGTGTGTGTGTGTGTGAGTGTGTGAGTGAGTGAGTGAGTGTACACTCATTAACCTCCTTGGTGATATAAGGCTTGTTGTTTGGAAAATGTTTGATCTGTTTAACTGGTATCACAGAATCTACACAGAGCTTGACATACGCAGACCTGATTTCATTATGCATGTCAATGCTTGGATCTTACAGTGCTTCCCAATGAGCACAGTTTCAATATCTCCGCATTCTCAGGAGACCAAAGTCTCACCGCCGTGGTTACAGGCTTGCTTGACTTCAGCAAAGTACAGTAGAGGAATAAGCTGCAATGTGTTATGGCCAGAATGTGCTATTGGTAGTTTAACTTTTGCAATGTATGCATTATGGGAACACTTTCAGTATGCACCGCGTCAGAAACGCTTGTAAAAACACCAATTCTGTTGGCCGAGGCAGTCGTGTGACATTACTGTGACTATAAAAGCGCACCTGCATTAGACACCATCGAACATGCATTACGGCAACTCAACACAGCATATGGTTCTCTTCTCTGGGAACCAGGTACATACTTGACGTTCATATGGGAACTCAACGCTGCATCAATTGCTGATGATATAAACATGTTAATACCCGCTGCACCAGTGGTTCTCAATTCCGGTCCTGGGGCATATTTTGTATGTCTTCCTTATTTAATGCACCTGATTCAGCTCATCAGCTCATTAGGAGGGAGATCCAGAGCAGTGGTACCCCAGGCAGTGTTGGGGGTAACGCATTACAAGTAACGCGAGTTACGTAATAATATTACTTTTTTCAAGTAACTAGTAAAGTAACGCATTACTTTTTAATTTACAAGAAAATATATATGTCTAGACTAAATATGAACGTGCATTAATTCATCCCACTCGCAAAAGATTTAGTATTCATCAAAATGAATTAAAACTCATAATTAGGGGTGACCCCGAATAGTCAACGATTCGATGCTTCGATAGGAGGAGCCTGATTCGACTCCCAATCCCACAGTCGAATATTCGCGGGGTGTTATGATCATACCATTTTGGCTATATGGGGGGGTGCTCAATGTCTGATTTCACACAGAACTACTGGTTTTCTCCCAATAAGTTACTATACAGCCTATTAAAATAATGCTGTAAATAAGAATCTGAAAAGAAGGAAGCTTTAAATAGATATTTTAACGTGCGTGAATAAATCCAACCACCGCTATAGATTTAAATAAATTTAAATTTCCATAATCCGTGACCGACAGAGGAGCATCTTGGCGACAGGGATTTACATCTTTAACAAGACTCAAACTGACACAGAGTTACAGACTGGATTTTTCAAGCAGGTAGGGTACAAGTGATTTCAGCCGGTTTATATATATCGTGTATATATTATTTATCTCATATAAGATGCATTTGGTTGAGTTGCTCTGGAGTAAAGCGCTTCATTGTAGTGCTAGTGATCATCTCTTCAGCGAGCAGCGCGAGCACTGTAAGCAATGCAGAATATTAATAACTATGACTGGGACTGTCATATACATAACATTATAATGAGAACACTATTATAATAAAACGCTGTGAATTTTTAGTTTAGCTGCCGTGTTTCCGCACGTTGTTGCGTGAAGAACGTGTCCACAAAAGAAGTTCGCGTTCACTTCTGCACTCGGGGCGTTTCGTGCATATAAATCGTGATATTAACGTTATGTTGTATAAATAACGACGCGTATTCTATATGAGATAAATGATGAGTTAAATCCCATTGATTATAAACCTGCTATCAAATGCTTCATTCTACTGTTCATCTTCAGCGCGCGCGGCTCATTAATAACTTCTGTCATATACATAACGTTATAAGGAGAGCACTATTGTTAAAAAATGTGAATTCTTAGGGTTTCGCTGAGGTTTAACGTTAACTTCTATCTTTTAATCAAAACATAAAACATTATGTACCCCGTTTGTATTGTCCGTTAGGCTATTTTAACGTCAGTATTTATGACTGTGGAATGTAATGTATTTAGCCCCGCCCCCAAACATATGATTCGACTATCGGCATGATTCGAAAATCCCGATTCGACTATGAAAATCCTTAGTCGTGGACACCCCTACTCATAATATGACGCAAACCTGCAATAATTAAATATGTTAAACACCACAAATGTATCTAATCCCATTTTATTAACCGATGTCTTTGCTGCTGAGCTTTGATGATCCAGTTCAATCATACTAATAAGCAAAAATGGCTTTAGATAAACTAACAATTGTTTGTTTATTGCTGAAGAGTGTTGATCCTTCGTTTCCTGCGCTCTCCTCTTCACACCTGAATTACTTGAGATTTATTCATTACACTTTTTGGTGTGAAAGGGCTTTACATTTGTACTTCTTGTATTAAAAACAATCAAGCCTTGCTCATATAACGCAAAAGTAACAACGCATTACTTAATTACGTAATTAGTTACTTTTTTAGGGAGTAACGCAATATTGTAATGCATTACTTTTTAATAAATATAGTCTGTTTGGCAGTTTGTTAGAAAGTAATATTTATTTATTGTATTTCAGTGAAAGAAAAAGAGGAGGATCAGGTCAATGTGGCCCGCACAATGAAAGAAGGAGAGTTTGGAGAGTACAAGTAAGTGCAGTTTATGTCACATTATTATATATGTATTTACACAAGTATCTCTGACATTTTCCTTTTGTGGTGATCATTATTAAGTTCAGTCTCACAGAACCTGTCAGTGGCCTGGAGAGATTTTATTAGATATATAATCATATAACATTATATAATAGATTTTTATATTATGTATTATTACATAAAATAGACATTATTGTGTCTAATAATACTGAACTGTTGTATAACATCAGTATCACATTTCCACTCGTGGTATTCGGGACAAAAACAGCACTCATGTGATATTGCTTAACTATATAATTTGATATAAATATGAGGCAAAAGCACATACAGGGATCATCTCTTGAATTTTATAGGGGCATATAACTGCATTCTATTATAGTGAGTTGTTACCCTGCATCATGTTCGTCACCAATCAACTATAATGAAATGTAAGATGATCTACACGGGTCTGGGACGGGGATGCTTTAAACAGATGTCTATAGTCACTCTCCAAAACCTTGACCCTCTCTGTTGCTCTATGCATGACCTGAGTGGGGCCTATTAAGTTCATTAAAATGAATATCAGACAGTAGTATAGATTATGCTTTTCTGTGAAATATTACACCACTGTATAAAAACTTTGATATTGTCTTGATTACCTTTTTTATTATTTGGAATTTAGATTGACATGGTATATATGTATATATATATCCACTCTTTCTCTCTATGTGTGTGTGTGTGTGTGTGTGTGAGAGTGTGTGTGTGTGTGTGTGTGTCTGTGTGTGTCTGTGTGAGAGAGTGTGTGTGTGTGTGTCTGTGTGAGTGTGTGTGTCTGTGTGAGAGTGTTTGTGTGTGTCTGTGTGAGTGTTTGTGTGTGTGAGAGTGTTTGTGTGTGTGTCTGTGAGTGTGTGTGTGTCTGTGTTTGTGTCTCTGTGTGTGTGTGTCTGTGTGTGTGTGTGTGTGCCATGCATGCTCTCTGCCAAGTGGCACGACACTTTTTAATGCATAGCGTAATGTGCTGCTTTAAATACAAAGTAAAGACGTATGATTAGTTACATTTTAGTTATTAGTCATGCATTAATGTAACATGCCTTTTCTTCACATGTGTGAAGTGAGAGAAAACAGAGGAGAAGCAGTGAATTTATATTTGGCATAAGATTATATTTAGAATATTATTAGTAATATTGCACACCGCCATCACTGCTACCAACAAATCCTGAGATTTGCAGCATTCCATGTGTGTGTAATTAAAGTGAACAGGTGCATGGAGAGTCAGTCACAGTAACTGATATTATAGGGTCTCGCTTGGGAGACCAATCACCTCTCAGTAGTACAAGAAGCAGCCAATTACCAGCCAGTATTGGCGAGTGGAATTTGCATACCAAGCCACGCCCTGTACATACAGGTATATAAGAAGGGCATAGACTCATTTAGATTTTACTTTGGAGCTGAACGCTTGTATAAGCAGCTTATCAGCTCTAAAAACCTACAAGTTAAAGACTACTCAGGCTGTGTTTTAAGGCACTCTAACTAAAAGAGCGAGTGAATGACTGGCATCTGGGCTCTAGACGTGACTCACAACCACGTTCTGCCCCGGTGCCTTTCTTCTTGGAGGTGCATGAAAAGCTCACTAAAGCATGGAAGGTATGAGTTTGTTAAGCCCTTGTCTAGCAATCCCAATTAATGTGTGAATTTTGACCCTGCTAACATCTAACGCTGATTGTTTGTCTCCGCTTTCATTCACACACACAGATCTCTGGAGAGGTAAGAACAGCTTTCTCTCTCTAACCGTGACTGTGCTCTTATTTGTTGGCCGGCTGTAATCCAAGCGTCTGCTCTGTCTCTCCTTCAGTGATATGGAGAAGTGCTCCATCAGTCAGCAGTCCATCTGCGAGAGCAAGCGCAGCAGCAAAGACAGCCTGGCCGAGTACGGAGACAGCGTCGACATCCAGTTTAACGAGGACGGCTCCTTCATCGGCCAGTACAGCGGACGCAGGGATCCAAGCGGTCACGGCACTCACGCCAGCTCGGGCGCCACGTCTCCCATCAATCCCAACATGCCTCCGCCCAGCATCAGCTTTCCCACGTCTGTGACGGGAATCCTGGGGCCAAACTAGCACTCAACCGACCATTTGAACGAGGATCTGATGGTATTATATGACACGAGAAACGACATCTTGCTTCACTCTCACACGTGCATCCGACAGACACGAGTAACGTGCTTCTAACATTCCATCCAAGCTCTGAGAACTGTTTACAATGCTCACCTCGCTGCTTCAAGTGATGCTTGGACTGTACATACTCTCTCGCTGTACAGACGAAGGTGTGATAGACAACTGTTGGAGAGCGTAGGCCAGACTTGGGTCTTGTTCACGTGGCACACAAATCGGATTTGTTTTGAAGATGGGATCTGCACCGATTTTAACCGACTAAACCAAAACAAAGCGATGTTGCTGCCTCTGAACAAAGCCTTACGTCGAGTACATCAGCTGAAATCACTGCAGTCAATAGAATCAGGTCTTAAATGCTGAAATCTTTTTCTATTCATTATAGTTTGACGGCATTATTTTCCCATTCATGAACAATTATTTAAAGTATTATTCTTATACTTATGTTCTTACTTTTTTTTTTTATATATATGTATATACATCATATTTTTTTTCATAAAGGCTAATATATTTGTTTTATATTATAATTTTTATTATTATTCATTTTTTTTGCTTGTAATGCATTTATGTATTCATGTTTTATAAAACAGTATGTATGAACATTAATACTCCGCCATGTGTGTCTCTATGTCTTAATAATCAAAGTTCAGGGCTTTTTACTGTGTATCGTTTGTATCGTTGCCTTGTTTTTCAAAATAATGGTGTTTTTGATGCTATTTATTACGTTAAATCCCTTTTGAAGTACATACAGCCGCTGCACTAAAGCCAAATTTTGTGCTCTTGACACTAACATATATTTTTAAAAGAAAAAAGCAAAAAAAACAGCAACAAAAACTGATTTGCAGCAAATAACAGCATGAGATGTAGTGCTAGTGTGAGGCAGTGTCATTAACACTCAAATATTGCTAATTCTGTACAGTGAATTATTACTAACAATAACAGGCATACAGTATAACCTATCACACTGTCATCATTGAATTGATGTAGTTGGGCTGTTCGTGTCTGAAGGATTATATATTTGTAGACACAAACTACAAAAGAACAAACTGATGGTTCATAGTCTTTTATTTAGTATGTTCTCACATTTAAAGGAACACTCCACTATTTTTGAGAACAGGCTCATTTTATATCGAGTTAAATGGTTTAGTTTTACCGTGTTTGAATCCATTCAGCCGATGTCTGGCGGTAGCACTTTTAGCGTAGCTTAGCATAGATCGTTGAATCTGATTAGACCGTTAGCATCGCGCTCATACCATGAGTGCAGCAGGCACAATGATATGACGCAGCACCTGAAAGTAGTCCCCGGCTGTATCATAACTAGTTACCTAGCTGGGGACTACTTTCAGGCGCTGCGTCATATCATTGTGGTACGGCAGCAACGCTCCTTGATTATTACGCCGGAACGAGAGTATAGCTCCTAGCCATATCGGACTAGAAAATCACAACTTTTCATTTTCCGTCAGTCTTAGTACACGATGTAACTACAAGCTTTAAATAGGAGAAATATAGAAACTCTTTGAGCGAGATGCTAACGGTCTGATCAGATTCAATGATCTATGCTAAGCTACGCTAAAAGTGCTACCGCCAGAATGGATTCAAACACGGTAAAACTCTACTGTTTAACACTTGGGGAGATATAAAATGAGCATATTTCCTTTATGAGTGTTCCTTTAACATCTATGTTATTAGATTTAGTGCTAATATTACGCTTAATCTGATCTTTAGTTTAGAAAACAGGTCAGAAGTAAAATGCAATTTTGATGGGACTTCTGAATGACGATATTGTTGTGAATTTCATTAAATGCATTTTTTTTGGGTGGGGGGTGGGGGGGGCAGTGATGATGTCATGATGGGCCTGCAGTTTGATGACATCATCACCCCGTCTGTGACGT
>CM041816.1:1537492-1544992 GCA_023376895.1 Aspiorhynchus laticeps
ATCTCTGCATTAAAATGCATTTAGTTACACTTGTAGTACACTAGAACCCATCTAGTGCAACTCAAGTGTGCAACAAGTGGCAAATAAATGCATTTTTTAATACAGAGATAGTATGTTAAAAGCACATTTGAGCTTATATTCATGGTGTCTCAAAATAGCACAGATGAGCACACTTAGATGATCTTAAGAAGCACTAAATAACCAGGATATTAAATACAAAATTAGTGTGAAAATAAAGCACTTTAAGTACATTATGGAAGTGCACTTGTTTTTCACCTGATCTTGTAGTGTACTAATCCCGCCAATCACACAATCATAATGGAAAATTATGTTATACTATATACAATAAAAAGTGTATAATGCATTTATTGTGTTCATGTTACCAAACCAAACCCTAACCTTGTGCTTGGCAAAGTTTAACTGACGGGTCAACGGTGTAATTATAGATTATTATTAAATACAAATGCAATGTAAAAACATCAATCGCTTTAAATTAATCGTATCAAACAATTCATTTAAAACTAATGACGTAAAAGTGGGTCTGGCTCCGTTTTAACCTTAACTATCACCGTATACGGGACGCTTAAGTTTACTTCACTATATTACACTAAAATCCTAATGTAATCATGACAAACTATATATCATTGGAAAGGTCTAAGTCTCCTTAATAGATATTGTACTATGTTGTGTTGTTACAAATTATGTAGAAACAGTAATAGATTAATTTATGACACGAGTGCACCGAGCGTCTATGATGAAGGTCAGAACTCCTGTTATGAAAAAAGTCTTTATTTCCCCATCACATGATTTAGCAATAATCATAAGTTGTATATCATTTGAAAGCTTAAAATCTCAAAATTAATCCTGTGAAAACCATTTTGAAATCAAACATTGTGTTACCATAGAAATGATGCTTTAAAATGTTTTAGCAGGCTCCTCCCTCTTAGCGGCGGTGTCATATTACACAATATATTACGGTCTTTTAGAATCAAAACTTTTATAATCTTTACAAAATACTTATCGTTGGAAAGGTCTGAGTCTCCAGATTCCATATTAGGTGGTTATTCTGTTATAGATGTAATATTGAGAGAGAAACTGATAGATTTGTGACAGAAGTGCATTGGAGTTTGGCTGTTTGTGGTATAACGTCTAAACAAAATCGCATATGAACCTCAATTTTTTATATCAACTTCAAATTTGGATCACAGCTTATGTAGACATATGGCTTTAATTTTATAGCAATTTTGTATTTTTTAAATATTTATTTTATATAAAATAAGATAAAAATACATTTTCTTTACCTTTAATAGTTTAATTTTATTAAATGATTCCACTTCTGTAATAATCTGCTAATTGTCTTCTTTAAACGGAGACCAACCTTAGGTCTGTATTCAAAGGCGTTCATGAATTATAATAATTTAAGTTTGGATAGTGCACTTTCTCGTGAATGTTGAGAAATGAGGGAATGACAGTAAAGTACAAAGAATCGCATAACTGGGTTTTTATTTGCATGCTCTTGATTTTGAAACATTGATAGAGATATTGTGCTGAAACTCTAAGCATGACACGTGCAACATGTTCCTCGAGTCAATCTTTTTCTGTACAACAGACTTGATGTGATTGTGCTTTGACTTTTAAGACTGAAATATAACCCAGAATAACACAATCAGATTTCTGTCCTGTACTGATGAGAAACCAGATCCTAGACAATCACCATCACTGTTATACAAAGAGGCCGAAGTCTAAAAAAATAGAGTTATATAGTGCTCAAACATAGATGCCATCACCTTCGAGACCCGTTCTACACACTGAGTGAGTGGAGGGCCGGAAAAGAGTCCCTGATAAAACGTTAAATAAATAATAATAAAAAAACAAGTCAAGTTTTCCCTCTGCATGAAACATGATGGATGGAGGAGACACTTTAATTCTGGATTGATGTATAATAAAGCATTGCATTAAAACCCTGGCTACGCACATGATATTAAAGCTGAAGATAAAAGCAGACACCGTTGAAATGAAGCTGGATGTGTAGAGCGTCTCCGAGAGAGATGTCGAGCGCTCCGAGGTCCCTGAGAGCCGAGGGCTTCAGAGTCGGTGTTGCTCCTGAGCTTGAAAGAGCTTGGCTTTCACATTGCTCCCAGTCTTTCTGGGGGTTTCTTCTCTCGCTCCGGGACGATGGTCTTCATCGCTGTCCTCGTCGTCTCGCTCCAGCGTGTGCCAGTCCTGTTTGAGCGGAGTGAGCTCGGGGGCGATGACGTCTCCGTCCTGACACACACACACAGACACAGACACAGACACAGACACAGACACAGACACACACAGAGACACACACACAGACACACACACAGACACACACACACACACAGACACAGACACACACAGACACACACAGACACACAGACACAGACACACACACAGACACACACACAGACACACACACACAGACACACACACACACACACACAGACACAGACACAGACACAGACACAGACACAGACACAGACACACACAGACACACACACACACACACACACACACACACACATCCTCAGGAACACTGGAGCCGAGGCACTTCACTGTATAACTCACTCCAGTACACTCATAAGCAGACTGAAATCAGCCGGTTTACTGATATGCGTCACCATTTGTCCCAGTAAATATATTTGTGAAGATGCGGTTGACGTGAAATTTTCACCAGATGTCGATAACAACCCAAGCAATCCATACATACAAAAAAAAAAAAACGAATAAGTTCAGTTATGCGTTATAAAATGGGAAAAGTATTGAACTACTGAAATGTATTTACCAACAAAGGCTTTTGTACCAAGGAGAAACTATCGCATGCATTGCTCAGCTGTGATCTATGTGATCTATTAACTCTGATCTTTAGTTCTTATTTTCTATTGGATTGAAGTCAGGTGATTCTGAAACCAGTCGAGAGTTTGCTTGGCTGTGTTTGGGATCACCCTTGTTTCGGTTGTGGCTAGAAGGGATACAGCTCTGACCGGAAATGAACAATGAAATTAATTTTCTACCTATAGACCAATTTCATGTTAGTAAACATTGTGACGTTTTTCTGTGGGCGGAGCTTAGGTGGTGGCAGAAAGATCCCGCTGAGCGCTTCACTAACACTAGCTATGAAGTCTGTTAGCTTGTTTTTTTACAATAACTTGAGAAATTACGATTTTACCTGCATATGTAAGGTCTGCATACCTGCATACTGTCCGGGACGGCGTTATTCGAAAAGGTTAACTTTAACGGACAAAATTGGCCGACCTGTACTCACTCAAAGGATGGACGATCTGACGTTACCTCCGGTTGAGTGACTCACATCAAACTCACCGTGTATCTAGTCATGAAGATGTAATATATATTTCAATTTCAGCAGGAAACTGTTTTTACAGCTACATTATTATTCCAGCCACAATTACTCATAACAATGTATATACAGTTACACATGATTAAGCATATAAATCGTCAGTTTGTTGTTTTACACACATGCACACAGACATTAGTTCATACACGACATGCATAAGAAATCTTTAGACGTGCCAATAACAACAAAAGACAATACTTTATTGAACCTGATAAGAAGTGTGCGCTGCCTGCAAACACAAGCTTTTTTGACGATCTGTCCAGTCCGCTGGTTTTATCTCGTTTAACCACAGCTGTCCTCGTGTTGTTTTTGTCTGGCAGTGGCAGCAGCGTTAATTTAAATTTCAATATTTCAAAATTCTGACTTTATTCTCGCAATTCCGAGATTATATCTCACAATTATGATAAGAAACATCAACTGGTCGTTCTCTCGTTTGAGTTATATCCCACACATCTGGCTTTTTTCACCCTCAGAATGGACAAACTCACTATTGTTGAGTTAAATCGAGTTATAAAGTCCAAAATACGAAATATAAAGCTGCATTTGCGAGAAAAAAGTTTTAAAAATAATTGTGAGAAAATAGGTAACGTAAAATGTTGTTTAAATAGTATTTCATGCTGTAACTGTAAGGCAAATATAATATATTCCACATGAACTGTATATGTGAATATATGTACCTATTGTTTAAATCAAATTTATGCTTTAAAAGTAGAGTAATCATAGCAGGTTTCATTAGTCTGTCCGTTTAAAGGTCTTGTGTTTAGCTTCAAATGGCGTTTTTGATGACAGTATTCTATAAAAATGATTTGCATTCCGATTCTGACACAACAATACATTTCATCTCTTATTATGTGGATTTTTCCCGTTTCACGCCGCTTGTTACCGAGCGTTTCTGCCACCACGACGCACGCGGCTGCGAGAGACGTAACTGTGACGTCTACACGAAAATGGTCTATTAGATTGTGTTTTATTAACGTCTACACCTACCCCAACCTTAGACATACCCCTTAGAAGAATGAAAAATTAGTAATTATTGTTGTACAGTGTGACAAAAATTACGCTGTATTGATGAGCGCATGCGCAGAAGCGCCATACGTATCCCTTCTAGCCTTAACCCCATCATCCTGGTACTGAACCAGCTAATATTACTAATTTCACTGTAATATGTAATAATAAATAGGGCTGGGCGATATGGCCAAAAAAATTATATCGCGATAATTATCGTTATCGAATTATCGCCCAGCCCTAGTAATAAACTTTGCTAAAATCACTAATGAGGGGCAGGATTGCTTTAATTACTGATAAATTTCAGGCTTTCCGTGGCTTTTTGCATCTCTCTTTCTTCATGTGTTCAGTACGTTTCCCCCGTGCCGTTACACATAACTTCATTTATGTTTTGTTTTCTTGGTATGTATGGATTGCTTGGGTTGTTATCGACATCTGGTGCACATTTCATGTCAGTAGCATCTTTACAAACACATTTACTGAGAAAAATGTGTTCAGTACTTATTATACCCGCTGTACTATGTACTTATAGTGATCACAATAACTGGGTTCTGTTTAGAATTCTCCGACACGTCCATCGCTCGAAGTACCAGGTGCATTTGACAAAGCTTGAATGATGACAATAGAAAAGCAAAGTCTTGCCTGGGGTTTGGTGAAGTTTCTGTCCATGCACCACTGGACAAAGCACTTCTTAGCAGCTTCTATGCTCTTATCATCCGTCTTCTTACAGTAAACCCTGATCAGCTGCTCCGCAAAGCACTCCGGCAGGAGTTTGGACACCTGTTACACGACACGGACGGGCAATTAACAACAATTAATCCGGCAATGCTCAAACGTACAACATCTTTCCTCAAACAACATGCATTTACCACAAGGATATCTTCTGCAGCACAATCTAAGCATAAACACATGGAAATTAATCCATAATCAACCATCTAGGGATGTGTTTGACTCAGTCGGAGTGAAACGTTCATATAACGGTATCAAATTATGATGTTGTGATAATTGCTGAAGCTTATTATATCACAGCACGATACTGAAATAAGCTGCAAAACGGTATAAAACTTAAAATAGCTATGGCATTATCGTATTTAAGATGATCGAATGTTTCATAAGTGCAAACGTTTATTTTAATAGTCCACTTTAGACATTCTACTAACTATGAGTAACTACACGTCAACTAGCAGTTATTAGATTATTAATACGCTGTTTGATTAATATCTGCTAACGCTTTATTTTGATGCGTCCACAACATACTGATTATGAGTATGTTAAGAGTTAGTTGACATGTAGTTAAAGTTACTAACCGTTAGTAGAATGTCTAAAGTGGACTATCACAATAAAGTGTAACCAAAAGCACTATAAAGAACACTTTACAATAAAGCGTCATTAGTAAACGTTACCCTGTGGGACGCTTGGCGCTCTTTTTGTCGTTGTCTTTGTTCCCTATCAAATATTTTAGTAATCATCATAAATTATATATCATTTGAAAGCTTAAAACCTCAAAATTAAGGTTTACCATTTTGAGATCTGACATTGTGTTACCATGGAAATGGTACTTTAGAATCTTTCGGCAGTCTCCTGCCCCTTAGTGGGCGGAGTCAAGTGTCATATTACACGATGCATTACGGTCTTTTAGAATCATAACCTTTTATAATCTTGACAAAATACATATCGTCGGAAAGGTCTGACTCTCAGGATTCCATATGTGGTGGTCTTTTTGTGATCGGAGTAATATTGACATTTGTGACAGAAAAATGCATACAAATTTTTTAATGGAGTTTGGAGGCACCCGGTGGCTGTTTGTGGTATGATGCCATAAATAAAATCTCACAGAAACCTCAATTTTTTTCATATCAACTTCAAATTTGGAACATAACTTATTTAGACATAAGGCTTTAACTTTATATCAATTTTAGAGTAAAACCTGTTATTTAAAATATAAATTTTATATAAAATATATAAAAAAAAAAAAGTGTATTTTCTTTACAGTAAATTTAAACTTTTATAACTTTGTTTTTCATATTTTAAAATAAATCCACTTTGATCAGTAGTAATCTGCTGATAGTCTTCTTTAAGAAGAGTCCAGCCTTATGTCTGTATTCCAAAGCATTCATGAATTATAAGAGTTTGGAGAGTGCACTTTCACGCATATGTTAACAAATGGGGGGGGGTCAGTTAAGGGTTAATGCTTTAACAGTAACAATGAGAAATACTGTAGCTACATGTGTTTCAGAAGCTACTGTGTTAATGTTAGTTAAAACACAACTGAGCTTTGTTAGTGGTTAGTAGGGTTGGGCAAAAAAAAATTATTTTGATTAATCGTTTTTTTTAATGACGTCGACGCGATATCGATTCTCAAAAGCCGCGAATCGATCTTTTCCGGTATTTATTTCAGCACGCATTTAAAACAAGATCTGATTAATGTGATTCTTATCATTAGTCTTCTCCACTAGATGCGTGATGTTACAACAGAAAGCTGTCATTCATTCAGATACTGTTGATGACAACCAAACCATACGCGTGATTCAGAACGCTCAGGTGAAATGCTACAGTAATTATATAAATCTGTGGAAGCATTTGATATCACGCATAAGACTCCATGATTTCTGCTATGAATGAATGAATGAATGAGGTGTTTTCATCTTCTGCCGTCTCAATATATGATGATATTAAGCCACGAATATCATCTCCAGCTGCTCTGAGAGTCACTTCATTTGCATTTTACCATTTAATTTGAGAAAACTACCATCATATCACATGATACACAGCAGCTGCAAGCTCCTCACGGCAACCCGTCAAAATAAAAGTTCAGTTTAACGTTAAGAGACTGTCAGAATATATTACTATTTAGCAGTTTTAAGACTCAATGCTAATAAATCTTTATTTTTAAATGAATAATCCCATTTGTTTTCTTTTTAATTTTAACAGTAAACCTCTGTTTGCCAAAAAATAAAAGGGTTTAATTTTCATTTGATTAGGATAAATTAATGTTTTATGCCTTCATCTGATTACTAGAAAATTTAAGAAGAACATTTTATATGGCGCTATTATTGTTTAAGAAAGGAGATACAAAAAAAATAATAGGTTTTAAAATACAGCCCTGTGGTTCTTAATTT
>CM041816.1:1552492-1574992 GCA_023376895.1 Aspiorhynchus laticeps
TTACTGTACTGTTTTTGTCTGTCACATAACTGCTTGGCGCTCTTTTGCTCCCTATCAAATGTTTTAGTAATCATCATAAATTATATACCATTTGAAAGCTTAAAACAGTCATGCTGTGAAAGCCATTGTGAAATCAGACATTGTGTTACCATGGAAATGCTACTTTAGAATCTTTCGGCGGACTCCTCCCCCTTAGTGGGCGGAGTCAAGTGTCATATTACACAATGCATTACGGTCTTTTAGAATCAAAACTTTTTATAATCTTGACAAAGTCGGAAAGGTCTGACTGATTAGAGTAATATTGACAGAAGTTTAGACAGAAAAATGCATTAAAAAAAATTGAATGGAGTTTGTATGCACCCGGTGGCTGTTTGTGGTATAACGCACTAAATAATATCTCACAGGAACCTCAATTTTTTTAATATCAACTTCAAATTTGGAACATAACTTATTTAGACATAAGGCTTTAATTTTATATCAATTTTAGAGTAAAGCTTATGTAAAATATTTATTTTATATAAAATATAAAAAAATTAATACCGTGGCCATTACTGCCTATGCAGATTTTGAAAAACTCAAAAACTCAAAAAAAAAGGTAATTAAAAATAACCCTTAAAATTTGATCAGACAAAATATAATTAGGACAAATAAAAAAAATCGAATTTAAGATTTAAATTTTATTCGTTATAGAATCCTTTTTGTTACTGAATTTTTAAATGCGACTAAATAAAATGAGAAAAATTCTTTAATTTTTAGAAAAAAAAAAATAATACCGTGTATTTTCTTTACAGTAAATCTAACCTTCTAGAACTTTGTTACTTTCGTATTTTAAAATAATTCCACTTCTGCTGATTGTATTCTTTAAAAAGGAGTCCGACATTATGGGGAAGTGGTGTGTGGCCAAGTATGGTGACCCATACTCGGAATTTGTCCTCTGCATTTAACCCATCCAAGTGCACACTCACAGCAGTGAACACACACCCGGAGCAGTGGGCAGCCATGTTGCGGCGCCCGGGGAGCAGTTGGGGGATCGGTGCCTTGCTCAAGGGTCTCACCTCAGTCGTGGTATTGAGGGTGGAGAGAGTGATGGTCATTCACTCACCCCACCGACAATCCCTGCCGGACCTGGGAATCGAACCTGCAACCTTTGGGTTACAAGTCCGACTCTCTAACCATTAGGCCACGGCTGCCCCCATTATGTCTGTATTCCAAAGCATTCATGAATTATAGGGGGGGGGGCAGTTAAGGGGTTAAATAAATAAAACACAATCTACTTATTTCGTGCATTTTCATTATTTTTCTGTAACTGACCGTGCTGAAAAAAAGAAAAAAAAAAGAAATAATATTTCATAAGAAAAATTAATATTGCTAAAGAAGTTATCACCAGTGACAAAAAAATGATACATGTGGTTTTGAAATAATTGCACAAAAGTTAAAAAAATAAATTAAGCTGTCAATTATTAAGTAAATTATGAATTATTAATTCTTAAAGTAAAAATAAATATTTATTCATTTTATTTTTTATTTTTTTAAGACTTCTTGCCGTACCAAAAGTGGAGGTTTCTGTAGGATCACCCATTTCTCATCTCAAAGCACATGAGACACTTGTAATGTGATACAATTACAGATCAGAGCTGATCAAATGTAAAACTGTAACTTGAATGCACTGTAAGTCGCTTTGGATAAAAGCGTCTGCTAAATGCATAAATGCACTGTTCTCCGCTGGAGGTCGTGTGTGTGTTTCTGGCTCACAGGTGAAGCGTCCAGGTGATTCTCTGACGTGGTCTGCCCCACACACTTGTACAGCCGTCTGCAGACGATGTTGTGGAGGATCACTCGAGCCTCGGACAGCTCCGGTGCAGACGAGTACAGAATCTGCTCGAATATGTGATCTGAAACATCATCAGATATCCTCACTTCATCATCTACATCTTTCAGCTGATGCTGCGTCACAATTCGCATACTATCCGTCTTAAATAGTATTCAAAAATATAATTAGTGTCCCAAATCATTTCAAAGTATGCCAAAGATTCCCGGATGGTCTACTACTTCCGGTTAGAATTGTGAGTGCAGATGGACGAGGATTCGATTAGAACTACAAACACACATAAAAAGTGTTAAAAAACTACAAACATGGCAGATATGCGCGACCGACGGACAGGTAGAGAACGGGACTTGAGTGATAAATAATCAATGTCTAACCTAAATAAAACATTTATTTAATGTTATCCACGTTAAATTTCATCTATTTTATCAGTGTTGGAGGCTCTTTTTATAATAAACAAAACGAGTAGTTAGAATAGAAATAGAATAGAGTGTGCAAGTGTTAGAGGCTCTTTTTATAATAAACAAAACGAGTAGTTAGAATAGAAATAGAATAGAGTGTGCAAGTGTTGGAGGCTCTTTTTATAATAAACAAAACGAGTAGTTAGAATAGAAATAGAATAGAGTGTGCAAGTGTTATAGGCTCTTTTTATAATAAACAAAATGAGTAGTTAGAATAGAAATAGAATAGAGTGTGCAAGTGTTAGATGCTGTTTTTATAATAAACAAAACGAGTAGTTAGAATAGAAATAGAATAGAGTGTGCAAGTGTTAGATGCTCTTTTTATAATAAATGAAACAAAACGAGTAGTTAGAATAGAAATAGAATAGAGTGTGCAAGTGTTAGATGCTCTTTTTATAATAAACAAAACAAAACGAGTAGTTAGAATAGAAATAGAATAGAGTGTGCAAGTGTTAGATGCTGTTTTTATAATAAACAAAACGAGTAGTTAGAATATAAATAGAATAGAGTGTGCAAGTGTTAGAGGCTCTTTTTATAATAAATAAAACAAAACGAGTAGTTAGAATAGAAATAGAATAGAGTGTGCAAGTGTTAGATGCTGTTTTTATAATAAATAAAACAAGTAGTTAGAATAGAAATAGAATATAGTGTGAAAGTGTTAGAGGCTCTTTTTATAATAAACAAAACGAGTAGTTAGAATAGAAATAGAATAGAGTGTGAAAGTGTTAGAGGCTCTTTTTATAATAAACAAAACGAGTAGTTAGAATAGAAATAGAATAGAGTGTGCAAGTGTTAGAGGCTCTTTTTATAATAAACAAAACGAGTAGTTAGAATAGAAATAGAATATAGTGTGAAAGTGTTAGAGGCTCTTTTTATAATAAACAAAACGAGTAGTTAGAATAGAAATAGAATAGAGTGTGAAAGTGTTAGAGGCTCTTTTTATAATAAACAAAACGAGTAGTTAGAATAGAAATAGAATAGAGTGTGAAAGTGTTAGAGGCTCTTTTTATAATAAACAAAACGAGTAGTTAGAATAGAAATAGAATAGAGTGTGCAAGTGTTAGAGGCTCTTTTTATAATAAACAAAACGAGTAGTTAGAATAGAAATAGAATAGAGTGTGCAAGTGTTAGAGGCTCTTTTTATAATAAACAAAACGAGTAGTTAGAATAGAAATAGAATAGAGTGTGAAAGTGTTAGAGGCTCTTTTTATAATAAACAAAACGAGTAGTTAGAATAGAAATAGAATAGAGTGTGCAAGTGTTAGAGGCTCTTTTTATAATAAACAAAACGAGTAGTTAGAATAGAAATAGAATAGAGTGTGAAAGTGTTAGAGGCTCTTTTTATAATAAACAAAACGAGTAGTTAAAATAGAATAGAGTGTGCAAGTGTTAGAGGCTCTTTTTATAATAAACAAAACGAGTAGTTAGAATAGAAATAGAATAGAGTGTGCAAGTGTTAGATGCTGTTTTTATAATAAACAAAACGAGTAGTTAGAATAGAAATAGAATAGAGTGTGCAAGTGTTAGAGGCTCTTTTTATAATAAACAAAACGAGTAGTTAGAAAAGAAATAGAATAGAGTGTGAAAGTGTTAGAGGCTCTTTTTATAATAAACAAAACAAGTAGTTAGAATAGAAATAGAATAGAGTGTACAAGTGTTAGAGGCTCTTTTTATAATAAACAAAACGAGTAGTTAGAATAGAAATAGAATAGAGTGTGAAAGTGTTAGAGGCTCTTTTTATAATAAACAAAACAAGTAGTTAGAATAGAAATAGAATAGAGTGTGCAAGTGTTAGAGGCTCTTTTTATAATAAACAAAACAAGTAGTTAGAATAGAAATAGAATAGAGTGTGCAAGTGTTAGAGGCTCTTTTTATAATAAACAAAACGAGTAGTTAGAATAGAAATAGAATAGAGTGTGAAAGTGTTAGAGGCTCTTTTTATAATAAACAAAACGAGTAGTTAGAATAGAAATAGAATAGAGTGTGCAAGTGTTAGAGGCTCTTTTTATAATAAACAAAACGAGTAGTTAGAATAGAAATAGAATAGAGTGTGAAAGTGTTAGAGGCTCTTTTTATAATAAACAAAACGAGTAGTTAGAATAGAAACAGAATAGAGTGTGCAAGTGTTAGAGGCTCTTTTTATAATAAACAAAACGAGTAGTTAGAATAGAAACAGAATAGAGTGTGCAAGTGTTAGATGCTCTTTTTATAATAAACAAAACGAGTAGTTAGAATAGAAATAGAATAGAGTGTGCAAGTGTTAGAGGCTATTTTTATAATAAACAAAACGAGTAGTTAGAATAGAAATAGAATAGAGTGTGAAAGTGTTAGAGGCTCTTTTTATAATAAACAAAACGAGTAGTTAGAATAGAAATAGAATAGAGTGTGCAAGTGTTAGAGGCTCTTTTTATAATAAACAAAACGAGTAGTTAGAATAGAAATAGAATAGAGTGTGAAAGTGTTAGAGGCTCTTTTTATAATAAACAAAACGAGTAGTTAGAATAGAAATAGAATAGAGTGTGCAAGTGTTAGAGGCTCTTTTTATAATAAACAAAACGAGTAGTTAGAATAGAAATAGAATAGAGTGTGAAAGTGTTAGAGGCTCTTTTTATAATAAACAAAACGAGTAGTTAGAATAGAAATAGAATAGAGTGTGCAAGTGTTAGAGGCTCTTTTTATAATAAACAAAACGAGTAGTTAGAATAGAAATAGAATAGAGTGTGCAAGTGTTAGAGGCTCTTTTTATAATAAACAAAACGAGTAGTTAGAATAGAAATAGAATAGAGTGTGCAAGTGTTAGAGGCTCTTTTTATAATAAACAAAACGAGTAGTTAGAATAGAAATAGAATAGAGTGTGCAAGTGTTAGAGGCTCTTTTTATAATAAACAAAACGAGTAGTTAGAATAGAAATAGAATAGAGTGTGCAAGTGTTAGATGCTCTTTTTATAATAAACAAAACGAGTAGTTAGAATAGAAATAGAATAGAGTGTGAAAGTGTTAGAGGCTCTTTTTATAATAAACAAAACGAGTAGTTAGAATAGAAATAGAATAGAGTGTGAAAGTGTTAGAGGCTCTTTTTATAATAAACAAAACGAGTAGTTAGAATAGAAATAGAATAGAGTGTGCAAGTGTTAGAGGCTCTTTTTATAATAAACAAAACGAGTAGTTAGAATAGAAATAGAATAGAGTGTGAAAGTGTTAGAGGCTCTTTTTATAATAAACAAAACGAGTAGTTAGAATAGAAATAGAATAGAGTGTGAAAGTGTTAGAGGCTCTTTTTATAATAAACAAAACGAGTAGTTAGAATAGAAATAGAATAGAGTGTGAAAGTGTTAGAGGCTCTTTTTATAATAAACAAAACGAGTAGTTAGAATAGAAATAGAATAGAGTGTGCAAGTGTTAGAGGCTCTTTTTATAATAAACAAAACGAGTAGTTAGAATAGAAATAGAATAGAGTGTGAAAGTGTTAGAGGCTCTTTTTATAATAAACAAAACGAGTAGTTAAAATAGAATAGAGTGTGCAAGTGTTAGAGGCTCTTTTTATAATAAACAAAACGAGTAGTTAGAATAGAAATAGAATAGAGTGTGCAAGTGTTAGATGCTGTTTTTATAATAAACAAAACGAGTAGTTAGAATAGAAATAGAATAGAGTGTGCAAGTGTTAGAGGCTCTTTTTATAATAAACAAAACGAGTAGTTAGAAAAGAAATAGAATAGAGTGTGAAAGTGTTAGAGGCTCTTTTTATAATAAACAAAACAAGTAGTTAGAATAGAAATAGAATAGAGTGTACAAGTGTTAGAGGCTCTTTTTATAATAAACAAAACGAGTAGTTAGAATAGAAATAGAATAGAGTGTGAAAGTGTTAGAGGCTCTTTTTATAATAAACAAAACAAGTAGTTAGAATAGAAATAGAATAGAGTGTGCAAGTGTTAGAGGCTCTTTTTATAATAAACAAAACAAGTAGTTAGAATAGAAATAGAATAGAGTGTGCAAGTGTTAGAGGCTCTTTTTATAATAAACAAAACGAGTAGTTAGAATAGAAATAGAATAGAGTGTGAAAGTGTTAGAGGCTCTTTTTATAATAAACAAAACGAGTAGTTAGAATAGAAATAGAATAGAGTGTGCAAGTGTTAGAGGCTCTTTTTATAATAAACAAAACGAGTAGTTAGAATAGAAATAGAATAGAGTGTGAAAGTGTTAGAGGCTCTTTTTATAATAAACAAAACGAGTAGTTAGAATAGAAACAGAATAGAGTGTGCAAGTGTTAGAGGCTCTTTTTATAATAAACAAAACGAGTAGTTAGAATAGAAACAGAATAGAGTGTGCAAGTGTTAGATGCTCTTTTTATAATAAACAAAACGAGTAGTTAGAATAGAAATAGAATAGAGTGTGCAAGTGTTAGAGGCTATTTTTATAATAAACAAAACGAGTAGTTAGAATAGAAATAGAATAGAGTGTGAAAGTGTTAGAGGCTCTTTTTATAATAAACAAAACGAGTAGTTAGAATAGAAATAGAATAGAGTGTGCAAGTGTTAGAGGCTCTTTTTATAATAAACAAAACGAGTAGTTAGAATAGAAATAGAATAGAGTGTGAAAGTGTTAGAGGCTCTTTTTATAATAAACAAAACGAGTAGTTAGAATAGAAATAGAATAGAGTGTGCAAGTGTTAGAGGCTCTTTTTATAATAAACAAAACGAGTAGTTAGAATAGAAATAGAATAGAGTGTGAAAGTGTTAGAGGCTCTTTTTATAATAAACAAAACGAGTAGTTAGAATAGAAATAGAATAGAGTGTGCAAGTGTTAGAGGCTCTTTTTATAATAAACAAAACGAGTAGTTAGAATAGAAATAGAATAGAGTGTGCAAGTGTTAGAGGCTCTTTTTATAATAAACAAAACGAGTAGTTAGAATAGAAATAGAATAGAGTGTGCAAGTGTTAGAGGCTCTTTTTATAATAAACAAAACGAGTAGTTAGAATAGAAATAGAATAGAGTGTGCAAGTGTTAGAGGCTCTTTTTATAATAAACAAAACGAGTAGTTAGAATAGAAATAGAATAGAGTGTGCAAGTGTTAGATGCTCTTTTTATAATAAACAAAACGAGTAGTTAGAATAGAAATAGAATAGAGTGTGAAAGTGTTAGAGGCTCTTTTTATAATAAACAAAACGAGTAGTTAGAATAGAAATAGAATAGAGTGTGAAAGTGTTAGAGGCTCTTTTTATAATAAACAAAACGAGTAGTTAGAATAGAAATAGAATAGAGTGTGCAAGTGTTAGAGGCTCTTTTTATAATAAACAAAACGAGTAGTTAGAATAGAAATAGAATAGAGTGTGAAAGTGTTAGAGGCTCTTTTTATAATAAACAAAACGAGTAGTTAGAATAGAAATAGAATAGAGTGTGAAAGTGTTAGAGGCTCTTTTTATAATAAACAAAACGAGTAGTTAGAATAGAAATAGAATAGAGTGTGAAAGTGTTAGAGGCTCTTTTTATAATAAACAAAACGAGTAGTTAGAATAGAAATAGAATAGAGTGTGCAAGTGTTAGAGGCTCTTTTTATAATAAACAAAACGAGTAGTTAGAATAGAAATAGAATAGAGTGTGAAAGTGTTAGAGGCTCTTTTTATAATAAACAAAACGAGTAGTTAGAATAGAAATAGAATAGAGTGTGAAAGTGTTAGAGGCTCTTTTTATAATAAACAAAACGAGTAGTTAGAATAGAAATAGAATAGAGTGTGAAAGTGTTAGAGGCTCTTTTTATAATAAACAAAACGAGTAGTTAGAATAGAAATAGAATAGAGTGTGCAAGTGTTAGAGGCTCTTTTTATAATAAACAAAACGAGTAGTTAGAATAGAAATAGAATAGAGTGTGCAAGTGTTAGAGGCTCTTTTTATAATAAACAAAACGAGTAGTTAGAATAGAAATAGAATAGAGTGTGCAAGTGTTAGAGGCTCTTTTTATAATAAACAAAACGAGTAGTTAGAATAGAAATAGAATAGAGTGTGAAAGTGTTAGAGGCTCTTTTTATAATAAACAAAACGAGTAGTTAGAATAGAAATAGAATAGAGTGTGAAAGTGTTAGAGGCTCTTTTTATAATAAACAAAACGAGTAGTTAGAATAGAAATAGAATAGAGTGTGAAAGTGTTAGAGGCTCTTTTTATAATAAACAAAACAAGTAGTTAGAATAGAATAGAGTGTGCAAGTGTTAGAGGCTCTTTTTATAATAAACAAAACGAGTAGTTAGAATAGAAATAGAATAGAGTGTGCAAGTGTTAGAGGCTCTTTTTATAATAAACAAAACGAGTAGTTAGAATAGAAATAGAATAGAGTGTGCAAGTGTTAGAGGCTCTTTTTATAATAAACAAAACGAGTAGTTAGAATAGAAATAGAATAGAGTGTGCAAGTGTTAGAGGCTCTTTTTATAATAAACAAAACGAGTAGTTAGAATAGAAATAGAATAGAGTGTGAAAGTGTTAGAGGCTCTTTTTATAATAAACAAAACGAGTAGTTAGAATAGAAATAGAATAGAGTGTGCAAGTGTTAGAGGCTCTTTTTATAATAAACAAAACGAGTAGTTAGAATAGAAATAGAATAGAGTGTGCAAGTGTTAGAGGCTCTTTTTATAATAAACAAAACGAGTAGTTAGAATAGAAATAGAATAGAGTGTGAAAGTGTTAGAGGCTCTTTTTATAATAAACAAAACGAGTAGTTAGAATAGAAATAGAATAGAGTGTGCAAGTATTAGAGGCTCTTTTTATAATAAAACAAAACAAGTAGTTTAGAATAGAAATAGAATAGAGTGCACAAGTGTTAGAGGCTCTTTTCATAATAAATAAACAAAACAAGTAGTTAGAATAGAAATAGAATAGAGTGTGCAAGTATTAGAGGCTCTTTTTATAATAAAACAAAACAAGTAGTTAGAATAGAAATAGAATAGAGTGCGCAAGTATTAGAGGCTCTTTTTATAATAAAACAAAACAAGTAGTTAGAATAGAAATAGAATAGAGTGCGCAAGTGTTAAAGGCTCTTTTTATAATAAATAAACAAAACAAGTAGTTAGAATAGAAATAGAATAGAGTGTGCAAGTATTAGAGGCTCTTTTTATAATAAAACAAAACAAGTAGTTAGAATAGAAATAGAATAGAGTGTGCAAGTGTTAGAGACTCTTTTTATAATAAATAAAACAAAACGAGTAGTTAGAATAGAAATAGAATAGAGTGTGCAAGTGTTAGAGACTCTTTTTATAATAAATAAAACAAAACGAGTAGCTAGAATAGAAATAGAATAGTGTGCTAGTGTTAGAAGCTGTTTTTATAATAAATAAAACAAAACGAGTAGTTAGAATAGAAATAGAATAGACTGTGCAAGTGTTAGAGGCTCTTTTTATAATAAATAAAACAAAACGAGTAGTTAGAATAGAAATAGAATAGAGTGTGAAAGTGTTAGAGGCTCTTTTTATAATAAACAAAACGAGTAGTTAGAATAGAAATAGAATAGAGTGTGCAAGTGTTGGAGGGTCAAGTGTTTGTTTTTTTTTTAATTAAAAAAAGAACAAGCAGATAAAAGCGAATTCGAGCAGAATGTGGGATGTGATGTAAGACGGGTGAAGCACCTGTGAGTTTGGTGTAGGCCTCCATGTCTTCTATCGCTGAAGAGATGGTGAAGATCCTCCCAGAAGAGCCCTGGATCTGAATATGAGGATCCGCTTTCACAAAAGCCTCCGTCATCCTGATACCAAACAACCAGAACACTTCAGTCACACCCAAAGCTACCACAGCGTGTGGTTAAATGATGCAATACACACATGGTCTCGATGATGTTGCCCACTTTGTGCTGATACGCCCGGCGATGGAGGCAGTTACGAGTGTGGAACAGGTCATAGAGATTGCCAACCTCCTGCAATAAAACAATCAGAACGGCTTTTAATACAGCGTTGAGATTCTGACCGACGCAGAAACACTTCATCACACCTGCTCAGAAAATACAAGAGTACAGATGAATCAAGAAATCACAGCGAAGATTTCCAGTCCCTCCAGGATTTAGCGATCGCTGAATTTATCGCAAAATCAAGCAAACTCCGTAATTTTTGCAAATGTTCGTAATCGCCGCAGATTTTGGTCCCGTGACGTCATCGCAACGCGCACTCAGTCAAAGAAAGGTTGTTTCTCAGTTTGAAGAATGTGACAATCAGTTTTGGGCTCGTTACTCAAAGAATGTAATATATTACTCATTACTAGTTACTCCTTTCAAAAGTAACATTGTTACTTTCTGGCAGCAGTAATTAGTTACATTGTTTCTTCACGCCTCACAGAAGTTGTAACAGTGTATCTTCCACATAAATGTTACTAATAACATATTTCTGCCTCATCATTTGACCAAAATACACATTATTAGTTATTACAATCACTCAATAGTGATTAACAGAGACATTCAAGCAGAAGTGTTATATTAATATCATTAATTGTCATGTGTAGCTTGAAGTAATTTCTCTGTTTCCCATATATACGATTATATTTCATTATGTATTTGATCAAATCACATAAGTTTGTAAGAAACTGTTTAATTTTCCAAAAATATGTTTAATTATAGTAATATAATGCTGATCACAGGGGTGCAAACTCGTCAGGGGTGAAAAAGGTGACAAACTAAACTCCACCCCCCCCTTATATATATATATATATATACACACACACACATATGGGTGGGAATCACAGGGTACCTCACGATACAATATAATCACGATACAGCAATTCTGCGTTAATCGATATATTGCTAGACAATCATATAATGATACATCACGATATCTGTCTAACTATGAAAACAAAATGCCTGTGAAAAGGTTAAGTGCAAGTTTTCTTTCTTTATTCAAGTCCAAACAGTTAGAAAACAGCAAAAAAAGTACTGTAAATCAATTTTAACACGTTAAGTAAATTAATAATTTATATATATTTTTTTGTAGTTTATTTAGAATATATTTAGCTATCACACGCTATAACTTGAGATTCACTTGCGAGGGCAGTTCAACAGTTCATTAGGAACAAAGCTGTCTTTCAAAGCTGACTTTTCAGCATCATTACTCCAGTCACATCCTTCAGAAATATTCTAATATTCTGATTTGCTGCTCAAAAAACACTTATTATTATTATTCTGTTGAAAAGAGCTGAGAAGATTTTTTCTTTTCTTTGATGAATGGAAAGTTCAGAAGAACAGCATAGTTTGTAACATGATAAAAGTCTTTATCATTACTTGTGTGCTAAAAAGTTTTAATTTCTATATGCTGACTACAAGCTTTTGAATGGTATAGTGTATATTGTTACACTTGAAGTAAGACTGAAGTAATGAAGAAGATAATTCTTTACAAAAACATTACAAACCTGGCATTTTCATAGTGTATATTGTTTATGTGCTCTGAAGGAAAAAAACAAACAAACAAACACACATTTTGAAATGATGGGTTATTTCTCTCAGCAGATCTTCTTCCAGAAACAGAAAGTAGCCGGGATGAACTTGTTTGTTTACGCGGAGGCGATGTGGGCGTTTACATTCGCGCGCGCCTCACGTGATGTTTGAATCTGAAAGACGCGAGCGGTGCGTGACCGTATTAGATATAATGAGTTGAGACGGGAAGACTGGACATCGCGTCAGTTTCATACGGATTACTTTAACATAGAATAATTGTTTTGGACGTAACTTACTTCATTTAAAAGTAGACATTTTAAGCTTTCTATACATATATGTCTCATGTATTTGAGGCGAGTATTCGTGGAGATTCAGGTTGTTTTATTTACGTGTCTGTGAAGAAAGGTGACAGAGCCGGCAGAGAACGCACCCCGTTTATTTTATTAATTTTAGAAAAGCACATTATTTCGTTGTTATTATGACTATACAGAAATAAAAGGAGACCCTTTGCAGTTTCAAATGATACCTTATTCTTATCTGTACGATCAAAACTGACAGAGTATTTCTACTTCTTTTCGCGGTCATAAAGAAAATAGGAGACAGCCCGGGCTTCGACAGGTGCGGGCTTCGACCCCAAGGTAAGCCAATCAGAGACAGAGTAGGGCGGGTCCATTGCCAACAGGGGGAAAGACGCTGCAGGTGACGTGACACAGATGACTCGCAGATCCGACGACGACCCCCCCCCCCCTCCCTCAAATATTTTTTTTCCAGATCTACACGATTCACACGAATGACCTATTTCAAGGTGAAAACGGCGAATTTCGCCGAAAGGTGACAAGTTTGCACCCCTGAGATCAGAGGGATGTAACGCCAGAGTAAAGTAATACACAACAGTGTTCAGATCATATTTTTTCTGACAAAATCAATATAATGCAATATTTATATCTGCTGAATGTAATCCATATTCCGAGCTCGTCTGCTGCACCTCATCACATGCATGAGTCGTGAAAATTATGAACATAATCTATGAATTATTTGATTGTTAGATTTTAAATCAGCGGGTCGAGGCATCAAAACTAACTAAGCTGTTTTATGGATGTAACTGTAATATTATTACTGAAATCTTATTAGTAATTAGTTACACTACTAGTTACTGCAAAAAGTAATATTATTACAGTAAGTTACAGTAACTAGTTACTGCACAACACTGGTAATAAACAGCCTTGTGTTCTCATCAAGAGCTACACTGGACTAACGAACCGAAAGCGGAACGAATCCGCGCGACTCGTTTGGGCTGCTCTCGATCACGCGCTGAAGAAAGTAGTCTCAATAACATCGTATATCAGAACAAACGCCACTGATGTGGAAACCAGGAAAAACATAGTTCAATAAACACAAATCTAACATTCAACATAACTACAGGAACAACGTGTGGCAGAAATGTCTTCGTGTTTTAAATGCTTCACACAATTTTCCCAGCACTTCAAAACTTGAAGTATTACCAAATTTGAAAGTTATTTTTAATGTGATGACATTATTTGTTCATCCTTCATAGGTTGCATAATGTAGGAAAGCAAAAACGTGTTTAAAAATTAAAAAGACATTAAATTACCACTATATGGCTGCAGAGGCTTGTAGGCTTATTAGCCATTTACACTCCCTAATATATATATTTTTTGTATTTAATAAATTATATGAAAAGTTAACATCTAAACATTTGCTGTGTAATCTGATAAACGTCTCAGAAGCAGTTAATTCTAATAAATGTCTAAATCTGACTGGAACCGTCTTGCATTTGAGCAAACACCCTTAAAAAATAGGTCTTGCATATGTTAATGCAGACATCAAATAGACATCTCTGAGATGTACATGTGTGATTAGTGCTTTACTGTCAGGTGCTGGTGTCCTCAAATGTTAGTGTGGAGCCCTACGATGCTTCTCGAAGTCAGAAAAGTTATAACAATGTTAGAAGAATGTTGTCTGTGGTATTTTCACTGCAAACAATAAGAAATGCTGCAAATATCACCGCAGAATTTGAGAAGAGCCGCAGCAAAATCAGTCATTGTAGGCTGCAAAAATCTGAAAAAAGTCTGCGAAATCCTGGATTTCATGACTGATGGGTCGTTCTTGAACGGTTCGCTCATGTTGAACGAATCTTTAGTGTGACTCGGGAAGAACGAGTCGTCTCGGGGAGTGATTCGTTCAGTCGGTTCTGCACTGATTTAGTTCACCTGTTTCGTATCGAGACCGCCTCATAAGCTAAACCTACGTATGCAGTCTGAGCCGGAAAAATACCTAATAATAATAATAATATTATTATCTTATAAAGGCAGCTAAGCAAGTCAAAGGTGACAGATACAGAACATTGAACAGCACTGAACTCACTCAAACTAAATCAATGAATCCACACAGAGTCTGGATGTACCTTGTCTCTGGTGCAGATGTGCTTCTTTCCTCTCACTTCACACACTCGAGCAAACTTGAGGAAGCGCTGGTAGTCGAAGTTGTTCTGAATGCCGAGGTGATAACAATCCCTGTGCAAACAAACACATCTTCAGTCAGACGAACGCTGGAGACGTCATTAGCTCGGTGCAAACTGCATCTTACCTCGCGAAGTAGTCCCACTTATCCACATCGATACCGTTTCTTTTGTTTGCTACGATCTCGTACAGGAAGGATTTCTCCATCGGCCTGCCCTTATATGGCCACTGCAGGGTTAGAGGAACAATGCTTGGACACTCATTAACACGCTCACTAACGACACCCTCACTCACACCCTCATCACTCACTCACACACTCACTAACACCCTCACTCACACACTCACTAACACCCTCACCGACACCCTCAACAACAACCATTACTCACTCACTCACTCACTAACACCCTCACTCACTCACACCCTCATCACACACTAACACCCTCACCGACACCCTCAACGACACCCTCACTCACTCACTCACTAACACCCTCACTCACTCACACCCTCATCACTCACTCACTCACTAACACCCTCACTCACTCACACCCTCATCACTCACTCACTCACTCGCTCACTAACACACTCACTCACACCCTCATCACACACTAACACCCTCACCGACACCCTCAACGACACCCTCACTAACACCCTCACTCACTCACTAACACACCCTCACTCACTCACTCACTAACACCCTCACTCACTCACTAACACCCTCACCGACACCCTCAACGACACCCTCACTCACTCACTCACACCCACACTCGCTCACTAACACCCTCACTCACTCACTCACTCACTCACACCCACTCGCTCACTAACACCCTCACTCACTCACTCACTCACTCACTAACACACCCACTCACTCACTAACACACTCACACCCTCACTCACTCACACCCTCACTCACTAACACCCTCACTCACTCACTAACACCCTCACCGACACCCTCAACGACACCCTCAACGACACCCTCACTCACTCGCTCACTAACACCCTCACTCACTCACTCACTCACTCACACACCCACTCACTCACTAACACCCTCACTCACTAACACACCCTCACTCACTCACACCCTCACTCACTAACACACTCACTCACTAACACACTCACTCACTCACTAACACCCTCACTCACTCACTAACACCCTCACCGACACCCTCAACGACACCCTCAACGACACCCTCACTCACTCGCTCACTAACACCCTCACTCACTCACTCACTCACTCACTCACACACCCACTCACTCACTAACACCCTCACTCACTAACACACCCTCACTCACTCACACCCTCACTCACTCACACCCTCACTCACTAACACACTCACTCACTAACACACTCACTCACTCACACCCTCACTCACTCACACACTCACTCACTAACACACTCACTCACTAACACACCCTCACTCACTCACACACACACTCACTCACTAACACACTCACTCACTAACACCCTCACTCACTAACACCCTCACTCACTCACTCACTCACACCCTCACTCACTAACACACTAACACACCCTCACTAACACACTCACTAACACACCCTCACTCACTCACTCACTAACACACCCTCACTCACTCACTAACACACACTCACTAACACACTAACACACCCTCACTAACACACTCACTAACACACTAACACACTCACTAACACACCCTCACTAACACACTCACTAACACACCCTTACTCACTCACTCACTAACACACCCTCACTCACTCACTCACACCCTCACTCACTCACTCACTAACACACCCTCACTCACTAACACACTAACACACTCACACCCTCACTCACACACTAACACACCCTCACTCACTCACTCACTAACACACCCTCACTCACTCACTAACACCCTCACTAACACACTCACACCCTCACTCACTCACTCACTAACACACTCACACCCTCACTCACACACTAACACACCCTCACTCACTCACTCACTAACACACCCTCACTCACTCACTCACTAACACACCCTCACTCACTCACTAACACACCCTCACTCACTCACTAACACACCCTCACTCACTCACTCACTAACACACTCACTAACACACTCACACCCTCACTCACTCACTAACACCCTCACTAACACACTCACACCCTCACTCACTCACTCACTAACACACTCACTCACTCACTAACACACTCACTAACACACTCACACCCTCACTCACTCACTAACACCCTCACTAACACACTCACACCCTCACTCACTCACTCACTCACACACCCTCACTCACTCACTCACTCACTAACACCCTCACTCACTCACTCACTAACACACCCTCACTCACTCACTCACTCACTAACACCCTCACTCACTCACTCACTCACTCACTCACTCACTCACACCCTCACTCACTCACTAACACACCCTCACTCACTCACTCACTAACACACTCACACCCTCACTCACTCACTCACTAACACACCCTCACTCACTCACTCACTAACACACTCACTAACACACTCACACACTCGCTCACTAACACCCTCACTCACTCACTAACACACCCTCACTCACTCACTAACACACCCTCACTCACTCACTCACTAACACCCTCACTCACTCACTAACACCCTCACTAACACACTCACACCCTCACTCACTCACTAACACACCCTCACTCACTCACTCACTAACACCCTCACTCACTCACTAACACCCTCACTAACACACTCACACCCTCACTCACTCACTCACTAACACACTCACACCCTCACTCACACACTAACACACCCTCACTCACTCACTCACTAACACACCCTCACTCACTCACTCACTAACACACCCTCACTCACTCACTAACACACTCACTAACACCGTCACTAACACACTCACACCCTCACTCACTCACTCACTAACACACTCACTCACTCACTAACACCCTCACTCACTCACTAACACACTCACTAACACACTCACTAACACCGTCACTAACACACTCACACCCTCACTCACTAACACACTCACTCACTAACACACTCACTAACACACTCACTAACACACTCACACCCTCACTCACTCACTAACACACTCACACACTCGCTCACTAACACCCTCACTCACTCACTAACACACCCTCACTCACTCACTCACTAACACCCTCACTCACTCACTCACTAACACCCTCACTAACTCACTCACACCCTCACTCACTCACTCACTAACACACCCTCACTCACTCACACCCTCACTCACTCACTCACTCACTAACACACCCTCACTCACTCACTCACTCACTCACTAACACACTCACACCCTCACTCACTCACTAACACCCTCACTCACTCACTCACTCACTAACACACTCACACCCTCACTCACTCACACCCTCACTCACTCACTCACTCACACCCTCACTAACACACCCTCACTCACACCCTCACTCACTCACTCACTCACTAACACACCCTCACTCACTCACTCACTCACTCACTAACACACTCACACCCTCACTCACTCACACCCTCACTCACTCACTAACACCCTCACTCACTCACTAACACACTCACACCCTTACTCACTCACTCACTCACTAACACACCCTCACTCACTCACTCACTCACACACTCGCTCACTAACACACTCGCTCACTAACACCCTCACTCACTCACTAACACACCCTCACTCACTCACTCACTAACACCCTCACTCACTAACACCCTCACTCACTCACTAACACCCTCACACCCTCACTCACTAACACCCTCACACCCTCACTCACTAACACCCTCACTAACACCCTCACACCCTCACTCACTCACTAACACCCTCACACCCTCACTCACTAACACCCTCACTAACACACTCACACCCTCACTCACACACTCACTCACTAACACACTCACTAACACCGTCACTAACACACTCACACCCTCACTCACTCACTAACACCCTCACTAACACACTCACACCCTCACTCACTCACTCACTAACACCCTCACTAACACACTCACACCCTCACTCACTCACTCACTAACACACTCACTCACTCACTCACTAACACCCTCACTCACTCACTCACTCACTAACACCCTCACTAACACACTCACACCCTCACTCACTCACACCCTCTCACTCACTCACTAACACACCCTCACTCACTCACACACTCGCTCACTAACACCCTCACTCACTCACTAACACACCCTCACTCACTCGCTCACTAACACCCTCACTCACTCACTAACACACCCTCACTCACTCACTCACTCACTCACTAACACCCTCACTCACTAACACCCTCACTCACTCACTAACACACCCTCACTCACTCGCTCACTAACACCCTCACTCACTCACTAACACACCCTCACTCACTCACTCACTCACTCACTAACACCCTCACTCACTCACTAACACACCCTCACTCACTCACTCACTAACACACCCTCACTCGCTCACTAACACACCCTCACTCGCTCACTAACACACCCTCACTCACTCACTAACACACCCTCACTCACTCGCTCACTAACACCCTCACTCACTCACTAACACACCCTCATTCACTCACTCACTCACTAACACCCTCACTCACTAACACCCTCACTCACTCACTAACACACCCTCACTCACTCGCTCACTAACACACCCTCACTCGCTCACTAACACCCTAACTCACTCACTAACACACCCTCACTCACTCGCTCACTAACACCCTCACTCACTCACTAACACACCCTCACTCACTCACTCACTCACTCACTAACACCCTCACTAACACACTCACTCACTAACACACTCACTCACTCACACCCTCACTCACTAACACACTCACTCACTAACACCCTCACTCACTAACACCCTCACTCACTAACACACTCACTCACTCACTCACTAACACCCTCACTCACTCACTCACTCACTAACACCCTCACTAACACCCTCACTCACTCACTAACACACCCTCACTCACTCACTCACTAACACCCTCACTCACTCACTAACACACTCACACCCTCACTCACTCACTCACTAACACACTCACACCCTCACTCACACACTAACACACCCTCACTCACTCACTCACTAACACACTCACTAACACACCCTCACTCACTCACTAACACACTCACTAACACCGTCACTAACACACTCACACCCTCACTCACTCACTCACTAACACACTCACTCACTCACTAACACCCTCACTCACTCACTAACACACTCACACCCTCACTCACTCACTCACTAACACACTCACTCACTAACACACTCACACCCTCACTCACTCACTCACTAACACACTCACTCACTAACACACTCACACCCTCACTCACTCACTAACACACTCACACACTCGCTCACTAACACCCTCACTCACTCACTAACACACCCTCACTCACTCACTCACTCACTAACACCCTCACTCACTCACTCACTAACACACTCACTCACTAACACACTCATTAACACACTCACACCCTCATTAACACACTCACACCCTCACTCACTCACACCCTCACTCACTCACTCACTAACTCACTCACTAACACCCTCACTCACTCACTCACTCACTCACTCACACCCTCACTCACTCACTCACTAACACACCCTCACTCACTCACACCCTCACTCACTCACTAACACACCCTCACTCACTCCCTCACTCACTCACACCCTCACTCACTCACTCACTCACTAACACACTCACACCCTCACTCACTCACACCCTCACTCACTCACTAACTCACTCACTCACACCCTCACTCACTCACTAACTCACTCACTCACTCACTAACACACCCTCACTCACTCACACACTCACTCACTAACACCCTCACTCACTCACTAACACACCCTCACTCACTCACTAACACACCCTCACTCACTAACACCCTCACTCACTCACTCACTCACTAACACCCTCACTAACACACTCACACCCTCACTAACACACCCTCACTCACTCACTAACACCCTCACTAACACACTCACACCCTCACTCACTCACTAACACACTCACTAACTCACTAACACACTCACTAACACCGTCACTAACACACTCACACCCTCACTCACTAACACACTCACTCACTCACTAACACCCTCACTAACACACTCACACCCTCACTCACTAACACCCTCACTAACACACTCACACCCTCACTCACTCACTAACACACTCTCTCACCCGCACTCACTCACGCGCGCACTCTCTCACCCGCACTCACTCACGCGCACTCACTCACGCGCGCACTCTCTCACCCGCACTCACTCGCGCGCACTCTCACCCGTACTCACTCACGCGCACTCTCACCCGTACTCACTCACGCGCACTCTCACCCGTACTCACTCGCGCGCACTCTCTCACGCGCACTCTCACCCGTACTCACTCACGCACACTCTCACCCGTACTCACTCACGCGCACTCTCACGCGCACTCTCACCCGTACTCACTCACGCGCACTCACACGCGCACTCTCACCCGTACTCACTCACGCGCACTCACACGCGCACTCTCACATGCGCATTCTCTCACGCGCACTCTCACCCGTACTCACTCGCGCACTCTCACACCCGCACTCTCACGCGCGCACTCTCTCACCCGCACTCGCTCACTTGCGCACTCTCTCACCCGCACTCACTCACGCGCGCACTCTCTCACCCGCACACTCACACTTGCGCACTCACACACTTGCGCACTCTCTCACCCGCACTCACACGCGCACTCTCACTCACACTCTCTCACGCACGCACTCTCACACTCTCTCACCCGCACACTCTCTCACTTGCGCACTCTCTCACCCGCACTCACTCACGCGCGCACTCTCTCAACCGCACACTCACACACTTGCGCACTCTCTCACCCGCACACTCTCACTCACACTCTCTCACGCACGCACTCTCACACTCTCTCACCCGCACACTCTCTCACTTGCGCACTCTCTCACCCGCACTCACTCACGCGCGCACTCTCTCAACCGCACACTCACACACTTGCGCACTCTCTCACCCGCACACTCTCACTCACACGCACTCTCACACTCTCTCACCCGCACTCACTCACGTGCGCACTCTCTCACGCGCACTCACTCACGCGCGCACTCTCACCCGCACTCACACTCGCACTCTCTCACGCGCGCACTCACACTCTCTCACACTCTCACGCGCGCACTCACACTCTGTCACTCGCGCTCTCTCACCCGCACTCACTCGCGCGCACTCTCTCACCTGCACTCACTAGCGTGCACTCTCTCACCCGCGCACTCTCTCACGCGCGCACTCACACTCTCTCACGCACGCACGCACTCACACTCTCACGCGCGCACTCACACTCTGTCACTCGCGCACTCTCACCCGCACTCACTCTCTCACCCGCGCACTCTCACACGCACTCTCACACTATCTCACCCGCACTATCACAATCGCGCACTCACTCACGCGCTCTCTCACACCCGCACTCTCTCACCCGCACTGTCACACTCTCTCACGCGCTCTCTCACACCCGCACTCTCTCACCCGCACTGTCACACTCACTCACGCGTGCACTCTCACCGGTACTCACTCACGCGCGCACACGTGCACTCTCTCACCCGTACTCTCTCGCGCACTCTCTCACCCGCACTCACTCACGCACGCACTCTCACACGCGCACACACTCGCGCACACGCACGCACCGATCTGTCCAAGACGCAGTTATCCGGCGGCCCGGCGATCTGCTCCTTAATGAATATCAGGTCGTCAGGAAGAGTCAGCCCGTGCCTCACCATGACCTCCTCCAGACCGTTAACCTTCACCAGGTGGTCAAACATCTGAACCGAGGCCATCTCGTGCTGCGGGGAACACCAGAAGAAGTCAATACAACATCTGCCTCAAACCTAACTCCACACAAGGTCAGCTCTTAGACCCCTGAGGTTCAAGAACGGTTTTCCCTCACATACCTTCCATCTCTGACCAGGTCGAACTTTAGGGATGAACATGCCATCAAACATGTGAGAAAACGGCCCGTGACCTGAACAAAACACAAGAGGCTGTTAAGGAATGAAGATGCAAACCCATTAAAGCCATTAGCGGTTATAACATGGGATATCTGATCCACCTCGTCCAGTCACTGGCTTTGTTCCTGGTCAAATTTAGTAACTTAGGCCCAAATTACAAAGAACGTGAGATGGTGTGAGAAGTCTTAGGCTGGAAGTCGGTCATCAAATATCAGAAAGTATCCTGATGATTAAAATGTTCAAGTCGAGCATCACTCACCCAAGTCATGGCACAGGCCTGCAATCTGCACACACAACACGTCCTGCTTCGTTATGAGGAGCTCCGGCTGCCTCTCATTGAGAGCCTGGACCAGACATCCGGCCAGATACC
>CM041816.1:1577492-1579992 GCA_023376895.1 Aspiorhynchus laticeps
CACAGCGCCCCGTACCTTCATGGACTCCTCTGAGACCTGAGCGAGCACACACACACTCACATGCACTCTCACACACACACCCACACAGCGTCGCGTACCTTCATGGACTCCTCTGAGACCTGCCAGAGCTTCTGAAGACAGTGCAGGACCTGCAGGCGTGACCCCAGAGGCCTGAGCACACACGCACACACTCTCACACACACACACACCTCACACACACACACACTCACACACACACACACAGCGTCCCGTACCTTCATGGACTCCTCTGAGACCTGCCAGAGCTTCTGAAGACAGTGCAGGACCTGCAGGCGTGACCCCAGAGGCCTGAGCACACACACACACAGTTACTGCATTAACTACAAACACACACTGTGTTCACAGAATTACTGATTCCTGGTTTTTGTTAATTACTGTAATGAAGTAACACTCACAAAATGCCCATCTTCTCCAGAAGAGCTTCGGTGAGGTACGGCAGCCCAAGCCCTGTT
This sequence comes from Aspiorhynchus laticeps, assembly GCA_023376895.1. Classification (NCBI taxonomy): domain Eukaryota; kingdom Metazoa; phylum Chordata; class Actinopteri; order Cypriniformes; family Cyprinidae; genus Aspiorhynchus; species Aspiorhynchus laticeps. The sequence continues at coordinate 1,577,984 of CM041816.1, forward strand.
ATGCCATGCTCTGAGAAAAAAACAAGTTTAATAAATGTATAAATAAAACACCTTTGTCAGAGACAAACTGCTGCACGTTTCTTTGTGAAATTGAAATATAACATAATAATATACTAATATAGCACTAATATTGCTCTTTTGTTGGTTTTGATTGCTTCTATTCTCCTCGTTTGTAAGTCACTTTGGATAAAAGCGTCTGCTAAATAATACAATTTAATTTAATAATAAAACTAAATTGAAATTTTAAAACAAGCCCCAAATCAAATAAATCTCTTCATATAAACAAACTAAGGCTTTGTCTGATCTTTGTCTGCTCGATTATGAGCGGCAACGATACAGCGTTTCCTCGGTTACCGCTGTAAACAAAGCAGCGCTGCGCTTATGAACGGCAACGATACAGCGTTTCCTCGGTTACCGCTGTAAACAAAGCAGCGCTGCGCTTATGAACGGCAACGATACAGCGTTTCCTCGGTTACCGCTGTAAACAAAGCAGCGCTGCGCTTATGAACGGCAACGATACAGCGTTTCCTCGGTTACCGCTGTAAACAAAGCAGCGCTGCGCTTATGAACGGCAACGATACAGCGTTTCCTCGGTTACCGCTGTAAACAAAGCAGCGCTGCGCTTATGAACGGCAACGATACAGCGTTTCCTCGGTTACCGCTGTAAACAAAGCAGCGCTGCGCTTATGAACGGCAACGATACAGCGTTTCCTCGGTTACCGCTGTAAACAAAGCAGCGCTGCGCTTATGAACGGCAACGATACAGCGTTTCCTCGGTTACCGCTGTAAACAAAGCAGCGCTGCGCTTATGAACGGCAACGATACAGCGTTTCCTCGGTTACCGCTGTAAAAAAAGCAGCGCTGCGCTTATGAACTGCAACGATACAGTGTTTCCTCGGTTACCGCTGTAAACAAAGCAGCGCTGCGCTTATGAACGGCAACGATACAGCGTTTCCTCGGTTACCGCTGTAAACAAAGCAGCTGCGCTTATGAACGGCAACGATACAGCGTTTCCTCGGTTACCGCTGTAAACAAAGCAGCTGCGCTTATGAACGGCAACGATACAGCGTTTCCTCGGTTACCGCTGTAAACAAAGCAGCGCTGCGCTTATGAACGGCAACGATACAGCGTTTCCTCGGTTACCGCTGTAAACAAAGCAGCGCTGCGCTTATGAACGGCAACGATACAGCGTTTCCTCGGTTACCGCTGTAAACAAAGCAGCTGCGCTTATGAGTGGCAACGATACAGCGTTTCCTCGGTTACCGCTGTAAACAAAGCAGCGCTGCACTTATGAACGGCAACGATACAGCGTTTCCTCGGTTACCGCTGTAAACAAAGCAGCGCTGCGCTTATGAACGGCAACGATACAGCGTTTCCTCGGTTACCGCTGTAAACAAAGCAGCGCTGCGCTTATGAACTTTAATAAGCATTATACAGAGGCAAGATGAAAAGAAAAAATACCATCTAAACTTTTCTAAGACAGTAAGTTCCCCTCAGACATACATTCATATAAACTCCTACCACTAATTGAATCGTGATTTGATTAGCATCAACCGATTTGAATCGTCACATATTTGAATCGGTTTTCCACCGGCTCGCGGTTAATCGTTACGTCCCCATCCAAACATTGAACATGCATTCATTTGTCCATCAACAGCTGAGTTTGTGTAAGATGTTGCACTACACGTCTCTGTCACAGAGAATACGTATTTCTCTGAATAAGTATAAGATGTGTGTGTTGTAGTGTGCATCAGTTTAAGGTTATGAATGTATTTGGATGGATCTCGGTGATCTCTCTTTGTTTCACCCACTGCTTCACGTACAGAGGTCCTGAGGAAGTTTATGGCAGTCACAGGTCAAAACCTGAGGAATCAGTCTGTAGGTGGGTGAAGGGCAGAAACTGTATTTTGACCAATGAGAAGTCCTGTCCTTCCCAGGCTTGGTACCAGAGGTCGTCTTCTTGCCCTCTAAGAGGTGTCTGGCATCTTTATCTGATGGCATTGGACAGT
>CM041816.1:1584992-1589992 GCA_023376895.1 Aspiorhynchus laticeps
AAGCTTTACTTCATCATAGCTGCTCTTTAACGGACGCTCTGTTGCTTAGTTACGCATCCTGTATCTGTTTAAACTGCTGTCAATCATCTCATCACAGTTAACATCATCCACATATTGTTTAATTTGATGTTCTACCGTATATGAGAGAAATAAAGAAGCACATCGCAGGTCTTTCATGCTGAGAACTCTGCTCATGTGTTCAATAATGATGCATTTCAAAGTTAAACACCAAACGTGTTATTATAAAAGTTCAGTGTTGCTGCAGATGAAATATAACGTGGATAACATTAAATTAATATGTTTTAATCCGGTTAGACATTGATTATTTATCACTCAAATCCCTTTCTCTACCTGACCGTCGGTCGCGCATATCCGCCATGTTTGTAGTTTTTAACACTTTTTATGCGTGTTTGTAGTTCTAATCGAATCCTCGTCCACAGCGCCGTTAGAGCGTGCATCGAATTCTAACCGGAAGTAGTAGACCATCCGGGAATCTTTGGCATACTTTAAACATACTATGATTTGGGACACTAATTCTATTTTCGAACACTATTTAGGACGGATAGACTGAAAATGCGTTGATCTCTTACAGTGGCGGAGCCAGGATATCTTCATATGGGTCAGCAACCAGTCTGGGGTGGCACAGAAATCTTCATTATTTCAATATAAAAATGTGGTTGACTATTTTACTGCCTAAAACACAGCTGAATACAGTTAATTTCTACTTAATTGTAATTTAGATATTTGTGAATTATTATATCAAGCAATACTGAGTGAATATGACAATTTGTGTATTATTCCTCACCTCCAGCTATTTTAATAAAGGCGCTCACTATAGCTTTGGTTCTGGTTCCCAAAACCTGTTCCCTAACATTACACACTCATGGATGAGACCGTGATAAGAATGTGAAAAATTAGTTATTTTATGCATTTAAATTGTTTCATTTTCGTTTGTACTTTTAAAATGAATGAAAAATAGCTCATATTTTCTAGTATGAGTGCACTGTGCTCACATTTACTTGTGCATTACATTACAAATTAAAATACATATCAGCTTGCGCCTTATTGTGATCTGGAATTGCACGATAGCCTATATTTTAGCATTTGAGAGACGTTCTGAAATGTAATGCATGCACAGTTTGCAGCTTTAATTGACTTTTTGGTAAGTTCATGACTTAACTGACGACTCATATGCTCATAGTTTCTTGATGCTCTCGCGATCAGAGCACAGTGAAGGCTGACAGGACAGGAAAGTTTGTTTACCTAACAGCATCTCATTGTACTACTGAAGCTCATTTGGCTGCTGTACCTTTTCTATTACCCTGTTGAAGCCTAGCATCCATTGACTTCAATGGGGCTGCTTTGAACACTTTCTTCAGTGCTTCGAAACTAGACGGTCATTGGATAAATGCTGCGATTATGTCCCGCCCACGGACGCTCATGCTGCGTTCAAGTCCTCCTCGAACGTTCGTACTTACGAGTAGACAAGTCGTTATTACGACATCGGGTGCGTTCAAGTCACTTTGGTCGGAACAAGATGGCGATTTAACTTTTCTACATAAAATTCAATTTTTTTTTTAACTCTACATCTATAAAACGATGAATGAAGAATGTGCATCATTGTGTGTTTTCTTTTTTCTGTTTTTATTTAATTTATGAAGTTGATGTAAACTGAATAATTATATATTATTTTATAATTATACAATAATATAATATTTTGTATGTGTAACTTATATAGTTTTATTGTACATTACAAAAAAATTATAATTTTATTCATTTCAACAACTTTACCGACGCTGCATATCTTTAGTCTTTGGCTGCGTCCATTGCATCCGACACGTTTTTTCACTGACACGCCCCCAACTCTCACTGACACGCCCCCGATTCTCACAGACACGCCCCAACTCTCACTGACACGCCCCAACTCTCACTGACACGCCCCCAACTCTCACAGACACGCCCCCAACTCTCACTGACATGCCCCCAACTCTCACTGACACGCCCCCAACTCTCACAGACACGCCCCCCAACTCTCACTGACACGCCCCCAACTCTCACTGACACGCCCCCAACTCTCACTGACACGCCCCCAACTCGGAAACTCGGGGCTTAAAGAAAATTTAGAGTTTCCCACTCGTAATAACGACTTTGTGGTGGCGTTTATGTGCGTTCAACTCGTAAATACGATGTATCCGACGTGACTTGAACGCACCATCAGCGTCTCTGGGGGTGAATGGAGGAGTGGGCGTGGCCTGGACTCCGGGCTTCTGCGTGATGATTGGAGGGTTTGTCGAAAGACTGCATCTCATTTTGATTGACAGCGATTTTGTACTATAAAAAGTCGCTGAAGCTATTCGAGCTCAGTCCCGTAGTGGATTTGGCAAGACAAGTGTAGTCGAAAGACAACCTATTTCTTGGTATTTGCTTGGCGAAATTGGTAGCCAATTTTCATCATACATTTCACACAATGATACACCACATTCCTTGTTTCGGTTTAACCTAATTCCCACTTTTCCTCCGTCGAGTTTAATATCTTTTTTTTAGATCGCAGAATTTACGCATAAATGGACAATTTTTATGATGTAGGCCGAAAATGAGCTTCCCCTCTTTGAAAGACCAGCAGCCGCTGCGTTATACCTACCGTCTTATTGATTTTGCACCATGCCTAATGCAATATATTAGTAGTTTTATTACACGCTCCATTACAGCGAGAGATGCTTATCAGATGAATGTCCAAAACAACTGATGCACAACCAGATGAGTGCATGTCAGATTACACTATTTCTAATTAGTGTAATTTACACTATTTTCCCATCTAAATACTGTAAAGCTGCTTTGACACAATTTGCATTGTTAAAAGCACTATACAAATAATAGTGACTCAGACGCAGACACTGAAGATGATGCTCATACATATCAAAGTGGACCCTGAAGAACGCACAGGATCAGAAGTATAAGTGTAATTCTTGACTATTTCATATTTTGACATATAAAAGGAATTATATTTCGACTAAGAGTTTTTGATTTGTTTGATATAACCTATATGCATTGAATCATAATCGAGTTAACGTGTGTACAGCAATGGTTTTATGAACTTGTTTTAACTCTCTACATGTAAAAGCACAGGAGTGTTCGATACTGAAGACATTCTGTCTTAAAGAGGCTATTGTGAGATTCTGAGAACATGCTGTGCTTGCTTGATTTTAGGATGTAGACATACCACTGCTATATTAGGATATTTTAGCTCTTGCTACATTTCTTTATTGCCCAATATCTCACTTCTGCTTGATGCTATATATATATATATGCATCACATAACCAACTAAAACTGAGCTTGAACTGCAGCACTTGTGTCTGTGTCATTGTGAGTTCTCCATAGCCCAACCGGATAATCCAATAACCAGACAATTACTTTAATATGTTTATTGTAACAGATCGTGTCTGAGCACCGAGCCCTGGGGCACTCAGCACAAGATTCAGATATGTTGCTCTCTTGATTGTGTCTTCCTCCGATGTTTCAACATTAATCTACAAACGCTGTGAGAAGCTCCTGCAGTCGAGGTCAGCAGGCCTGGGAAGAGTTCAGGGAGTCAGATAACGCATTTCCAATTTAAAATATTTACATACGACAGGTGGGCATATTCTGGGATGTTGAGGATTGAGGTGAATCTGAATGCGTTATCTGTTCCTTGGATTATCCAAGCGACTTTGTTCAATGAATAAGTTTGATTTTATTGAATGAATGCTCTGTTTTGATTAGAACTCATGCTGGAGTTCTCTGAAGTGTGTTTTGGTTGTGAGAGAGACTACTCTGCATCACAACTGCAGACACATTAATTTGATGTGATCATTTAACCACTGAGTGGCCTGATTTAAAGCCAGAAAGCGTTCAGAGTTACAATCACTGATCTGTGAACAGCTTTCACACTGACGGTCATTACATACTTGACCTGACCATGACCTGAAGATACCATACGTTTGAGACCAGCACCGAGAAAAAACAAACAAAAAACTCTTTATTCAATTTATTGCTTTTAAACTAGAAAACTACAAACCATTATATAAATTGAACAATGTGTAATGGTTTACTTAAAATAATAAAATTATAATAACTCAATTTATTAAATAAAAAAAATAAAAAAGTAAATACTATATATTTTTTGCACACTTACTGAAGCAGCTCATAAACACTGCAAAGAATAGGCCGTTTCTGTGTGAGCAGAAGATCAGGGTTTACTCTGCAGTAATGACTGAGCACTCGCTCTCACTCACATGACTTCCCTTCCTGAGATCCTCACGTGAGAAGCACAGAAAGCCCCTGCTTTTCAGCTTTATGTTGTCACGATGATGGACAGTAACTTGCCATGTTCAGTGTAAGTGATCCAAACCACAGTCTGATATTAACCTGCATGTTCAGCTCTTACGGTAAGCTGTGTATTTCTATACCAGTAGGGCATCCTCGTCTATGAGTCCTGCGGGTCGCTGTCGTACATCTCTCTGAGCTGCAGGATCAGCTGTGCCGTGTTGTGTCCGGTCAGCGCAGACACAGGGATGACCGGCTGATGGACGCGGCTCCTCAGAGTCTCCAGGTTCCTCCGGGCCTCCGGCAGGTCCATCTTGTTGGCCACGATGGCACGAGGTCTGTGGGACAGCAGAGGATCGTACCGGTCCAGCTCGAAGCACAGCTGCTGGAACTGCTCCCAGGGCTCGGCGGACGACATGTCCAGCACGAACAGCAGCAGCCGACAGCGCTCGATGTGTCTGAGGAAAGAGACGCCGAGCCCACGGTTCAGATGAGCGCCGGGAATCAGCCCGGGAATATCAGCCACTGCCATCGAACGAGAGAGAGAGAAACCAGAGCTTTAACAGTTCTCTTACCATGACTGAACACACACACACTCACTCACTCACACACACACACACTCTCTCACACACACACACTCTCTCTCACACACACACTCTCACACACACACTCTCACACACACACTCTCTCACACACA
>CM041816.1:1597492-1674992 GCA_023376895.1 Aspiorhynchus laticeps
TACAAAATATATTCATGGAACATGATCTTAATATCCTAATGATGTTTGGCATAAAAGAGAAATCAATAATTTTGACCCATACAATGTATTGTTGGCTATTGCTACAAATATACCTGTGTTACTTATGACTGCTTTTGTGCTCCAGGGTCACTTTTGACAGTAGCTTGACTTAGGATGCAGATGCAAATTTATGTTCATTATCAAAAACAGTAACATCTGTAGTAAAAACTGTAACAACTTAATTTCAATATGGTGAAATTTAATTTATTAAAATTAACCATTGGTCTTCCAAGGTCACTCCAAAAATAAAAATGTGTCAATTTACGCACCCTTCTGTCGTTCCAAACCTGTGAACGTCTCTTTCTTATGATGAACTTGAAGAAAGATATTATGCTGGTAATCAAACAGTTGTTTGCCACCTTTGACTTCCATAGTACTTTTTCCTTGCTAAGCAAGTCAATGGTGGTCAACAGCTGAGTGAATACCAGCATTGTTTTTAATATCTGTCCACAGAAACTCAAAGTGCATAGAGGTCTGGAAGCACATGAAGGTGAGAGTTGTTTAGCACTGACCAGTGCGGCGTGGGCCATGGTGCGTAGCTCCAGCTGAACCACGCGCTCCTGGCCCTTCTCTCCGGGCGTGGCGGTCAGCGGTGCTCTGTTCTCATTGGTCAGGAAGAAGCGGTTCCCCTTCCCCCCCGCACCTCCGTACGCCACCGTATACAGCTGGTCGTGCTGCGAGAGGTCTGCCAGCGTCCTGCCCTCTTCTTTGACAAGCGTGCCTACAGGAACCTGCGTTCAAAGCGTTACTCAGCACACGTGACTTCACACTAGTGATGTTAGGTTCTTGACCGAATCGTTCTTTTGAGCCGGTTCTTAGGAAGTAAACGGTCGAGCCGGTTCACAAATCGAACTGAATCAAACTTTAGTTCCGGGTTGATGACGCAAAACGCACAGCCGAAGTAGCACGTCCAACTCAACAAGAACCGAACGAGCCGTGGCGAAGTTTGCCGAGGATTACCGAAGACTCAACAAGAACTGAATGAGCCGTGACGAAGTTTGCCGTGGATTATCGAGGACTCAACAAAAACCAAACGAGTCGTGGCGAAGTTTGCCGAGGATTACCGAGGACTCAACAAGAACCGAACGTGCCGTGACGAAGTTTGCCGAGGATTACCGAAGACTCAACAAGAACCGAACGAGCCGTGACGAAGTTTGCCGAGGATTACCGAGGACTCAACAAGAACCGAACGAGCCGTGACGAAGTTTGCCGAGGATTACCGAGGACTCAACAAGAACCGAACGAGCCGTGACGAAGTTTGCCGAGGATTACCGAGGACTCAACAAGAACCGAACGAGCCATGGCGAAGTTTGCCGAGGATTACCGAAGACTCAACAAGAACCGAACGAGCCGTGACGAAGTTTGCCGAGGATTACCGAAGACTCAACAAGAACCGAACGAGCCGTGATGAAGTTTGCCGAGGATTACCGAGGACTCAACAAGAACCGAACGAGCCGTGGCAAAGTTTGCCGAGGACTACCGAAGACTCAAGAACCGAACGAGCCGTGACGAAGTTTGCCGAGGATTACCGAGGACTGAAGAACCGAACGAGCCATGGCAGAGTTTGCTGAGGATTATCGAAGACTCAACAAGAACCGGACGAGCCGTGACGAAGTTTGCCGAGGATTACCGAGGACTCAAGAACCGAACGAGCCGTGGCGAAGTTTGCCGAGGATTACCGAGGACTCATCAAGAACCGAAGGAGCCATGGCGAAGTTTGCCGAGGACTCAACAAGAACCGAATGAGCCGTGGTGAAGTTTGCCGAGGATTACCGAGGACTCAACAAGAACTGAACGAGCCGTGGCGAAGTTTGTCGAGGATTACCGAAGACTCAAGCCGGATTACCGAGGACTAAACAAGAACCGAATGAGCCGTGGCGAAGTTTGCCGAGGATTACCGAAGACTCAACAAGAACCGAACGAGCCGTAATGAAGTTTGCCGAGGATTACCGAGGACTCAACGAGAACCGAACGAGCCGTGGCGAAGTTTGCAGAGGATTACCGAGGACTCAACAAGAACCGAACGAGCCGTGGCGAAGTTTGCCGAGGATTACCGAGGACTCAACAAGAACCGAACGAGCCGTGGCGAAGTTGGTGAGGATTACCGAGGACTCAAAAAGAACCGAACGAGCCGTGACGAAGTTTGCCGAGGATTACCGAAGACTCAACAAGAACTGAACAAGCCGTGATGAAGTTTGCTGAGGATTACCGAGGACTCAAGAACCGAACGAGCCGTGGCGAAGTTTGCCGAGGATTACTGAGGATTACCGAGGTTTGCCGAGGATTACCGAGGACTCAACAAGAACCGAACGAGCCGTGACGAAGTTTGCCGAGGATTACCGAGGACTCAACAAGAACCGAACGAGCCGTGGCAAAGTTTGCCGAGGATTACCGAAGACTCAAGAACCGAACGAGCCGTGACGAAGTTTGCTGAGGATTACCGAGGACTCAAGAACCGAACGAGCCGTGGCGAAGTTTGCCGAGGATTACCGAGGACTCAACAAGAACCGAAGGAGCCATGGCGAAGTTTGCCGAGGACTCAACAAGAACCGAATGAGCCGTGGTGAAGTTTGCCGAGGATTACCGAGGACTCAACAAGAACTGAACGAGCCGTGGCGAAGTTTGTCGAGGATTACCGAAGACTCAAGCCGGATTACCGAGGACTAAACAAGAACCGAATGAGCCGTGGCGAAGTCTGCCGAGGATTACCGAAGACTCAACAAGAACCGAACGAGCCGTGATGAAGTTTGCCGAGGATTACCGAGGACTCAACGAGAACCGAACGAGCCGTGGCGAAGTTTGCCGAGGATTACCGAGGACTCAACAAGAACCGAACGAGCCGTGGCAAAGTTTGCCGAGGATTACCGAGGACTCAACAAGAACCGAACGAGCCGTGGCGAAGTTGGTGAGGATTACCGAGGACTCAACAAGAACCGAACGAGCCGTGACGAAGTTTGCCGAGGATTACCGAAGACTCAACAAGAACTGAACGAGCCGTGATGAAGTTTGCCGAGGATTACCGAGGACTCAAGAACCGAACGAGCCGTGGCGAAGTTTGCCGAGGATTACTGAGGATTACCGAGGTTTGCCGAGGATTACCGAGGACTCAAGAACCGAACGAGCCGTGACGAAGTTTGCCGAGGATTACCGAGGACTCAACAAGAACCGAACGAGCCGTGACGAAGTTTGCCGAGGATTACCGAGGACTCAACAAGAACCGAACGAGCCGTGACGAAGTTTGCCGAGGATTACCGAGGACTCAACAAGAACCGAACGAGCCGTGGCGAAGTTTGCCGAGGATTACCGAGGACTCAACAAGAAGCGAACGAGCCGTGGCAAAGTTTGCCGAGGATTACCGAAGACTCAAGAACCGAACGAGCCATGACGAAGTTTGCCGAGGATTACCGAGGACTGAAGAACCGAACGAGCCATGGCAGAGTTTGCTGAGGATTATCGAAGACTCAACAAGAACCGGACGAGCCGTGACGAAGTTTGCCGAGGATTACCGAGGACTACCGAGGACTCAAGAACCGAACGAGCCGTGGCGAAGTTTGCCGAGGACTACCGAGGACTCAACAAGAACCGAAGGAGCCATGGCGAAGTTTGCCGAGGACTCAACAAGAACCGAATGAGCCGTGGTGAAGTTTGCCGAGGATTACCGAGGACTCAACAAGAACTGAACGAGCCATGGCGAAGTTTGTCGAGGATTACCGAAGACTCAAGCCGGATTACCGAGGACTCAACAAGAAACGAATGAGCCGTGGCGAAGTTTGCCGAGGATTACCGAAGACTCAACAAGAACCGAACGAGCCGTGATGAAGTTTGCCGAGGATTACCGAAGACTCAAGAACCGAACGAGCCGTGGCGAAGTTTGCCGAGGATTACCGAAGACTCAACAAGAACCGAACGAGCCGTGATGAAGTTTGCCGAGGATTACCGAGGACTCAACGAGAACCGAACGAGCCGTGGCGAAGTTTGCCGAGGATTACCGAGGACTCAACAAGAACCGAACGAGCCGTGGCGAAGTTTGCCGAGGATTACCGAGGACTCAACAAGAACCGAACGAGCCGTGGAGAAGTTGGTGAGGGTTACCGAGGACTCAACAAGAACCGAACGAGCCGTGACGAAGTTTGCCGAGGATTACCGAAGACTCAACGAGAACCGAACGAGCCGTGGCGAAGTTTGCCGAGGATTACCGAGGACTCAACAAGAACCGAACGAGCCGTGGCGAAGTTTGCCGAGGATTACCGAGGACTCAACAAGAACCGAACGAGCCGTGGCGAAGTTGGTGAGGATTACCGAGGACTCAACAAGAACCGAACGAGCCGTGACGAAGTTTGCAGAGGATTACCGAAGACTCAACAAGAACTGAACGAGCCGTGATGAAGTTTGCCGAGGATTACCGAGGACTCAAGAACCGAACGAGCCGTGGCGAAGTTTGCCGAGGATTACTGAGGATTACCGAGGTTTGCCGAGGATTACCGAGGACTCAACAAGAACCGAATGAGCCGTGGCGAAGTTTGCCGAGGATTACCGAAGACTCAAAAAGAACCGAACGAGCCGTGATGAAGTTTGCCGAGGATTACCGAGGACTCAACGAGAACCGAACGAGCCGTGGCGAAGTTTGCCGAGGATTACCAAGGACTCAACGAGAACCGAACGAGCCGTGGCGAAGTTTGCCGAGGATTACCGAGGACTCAACGAGAACCGAACGAGCCGTGGCGAAGTTTGCCGAGGATTACTGAGGACTCAACAAGAACCGAACGAGCCGTGGCGAAGTTGGTGAGGATTACCGAGGACTCAACAAGAACCGAACGAGCCGTGACGAAGTTTGCCGAGGATTACCGAAGACTCAACAAGAACTGAACGAGCCGTGATGAAGTTTGCCGAGGATTACCGAGGACTCAAGAACCGAACGAGCCGTGGCGAAGTTTGCCGAGGATTACTGAGGATTACCAAGGTTTGCCGAGGATTACCGAGGACTCAACAAGAACCGAACGAGCCGTGACGAAGTTTGCCGAGGATTACCGAGGACTCAACAAGAACCGAACGAGCCGTGACGAAGTTTGCCGAGGATTACCGAGGACTCAACAAGAACCGAACGAGCCGTGGCAAAGTTTGCCGAGGATTACCGAAGACTCAAGAACCGAACGAGCCATGACGAAGTTTGCCGAGGATTACCGAGGACTGAAGAACCGAACGAGCCATGGCAGAGTTTGCTGAGGATTATCGAAGACTCAACAAGAACCGGACGAGCCGTGACGAAGTTTGCCGAGGATTACCGAGGACTACCGAGGACTCAAGAACCGAACGAGCCGTGGCGAAGTTTGCCGAGGACTACCGAGGACTCAACAAGAACCGAAGGAGCCATGGCGAAGTTTGCCGAGGACTCAACAAGAACCGAATGAGCCGTGGTGAAGTTTGCCGAGGATTACCGAGGACTCAACAAGAACTGAACGAGCCATGGCGAAGTTTGTCGAGGATTACCGAAGACTCAAGCCGGATTACCGAGGACTCAACAAGAACCGAATGAGCCGTGGCGAAGTTTGCCGAGGATTACCGAAGACTCAACAAGAACCGAACGAGCCGTGATGAAGTTTGCCGAGGATTACCGAAGACTCAACAAGAACCGAACAAGCCGTGATGAAGTTTGCCGAGGATTACCGAGGACTCAACGAGAACCGAACGAGCCGTGGCGAAGTTTGCCGAGGATTACCGAGGACTCAAGAACCGAACGAGCCGTGGCGAAGTTTGCCGAGGATTACCGAGGACTCAACAAGAACCGAAGGAGCCATGGCGAAGTTTGCCGAGGACTCAACAAGAACCGAATGAGCCGTGGTGAAGTTTGCCGAGGATTACCGAGGACTCAAGCCGGATTACCGAGGACTAAACAAGAACCGAACGAGCCGTGGCGAAGTTTGCCGAGGATTACCGTGGTTTGCCGAGGATTACCGAGGACTCAACAAGAACCGATCGAGCCGTGGCGAAGTTGGTGAGAATTACCGAGGATTTAACAAGAACCGAACAAGCCGTGACGAAGTTTGCCGACGATTACCGAAGACTCAACAAGAACTGAACGAGCCGTGGCGAAGTTTGCCGAGGATTACCGAGGACTCAACAAGAACCGAATGAGCCGTGGCGAAGTTGGTGAGGATTACCGAGGACTCAACAAGAACCGAACGAGCCGTGGAGAAGTTGGTGAGGGTTACCGAGGACTCAACAAGAACCGAACGAGCCGTGACGAAGTTTGCCGAGGATTACCGAAGACTCAACGAGAACCGAACGAGCCGTGGCGAAGTTTGCCGAGGATTACCGAGGACTCAACAAGAACCGAACGAGCCGTGGCGAAGTTTGCCGAGGATTACCGAGGACTCAACAAGAACCGAACGAGCCGTGGCGAAGTTGGTGAGGATTACCGAGGACTCAACAAGAACCGAACGAGCCGTGACGAAGTTTGCCGAGGATTACCGAAGACTCAACAAGAACTGAACGAGCCGTGATGAAGTTTGCCGAGGATTACCGAGGACTCAAGAACCGAACGAGCCGTGGCGAAGTTTGCCGAGGATTACTGAGGATTACCGAGGTTTGCCGAGGATTACCGAGGACTCAACAAGAACCGAATGAGCCGTGGCGAAGTTTGCCGAGGATTACCGAAGACTCAAAAAGAACCGAACGAGCCGTGATGAAGTTTGCCGAGGATTACCGAGGACTCAACGAGAACCGAACGAGCCGTGGCGAAGTTTGCCGAGGATTACCAAGGACTCAACGAGAACCGAACGAGCCGTGGCGAAGTTTGCCGAGGATTACCGAGGACTCAACGAGAACCGAACGAGCCGTGGCGAAGTTTGCCGAGGATTACTGAGGACTCAACAAGAACCGAACGAGCCGTGGCGAAGTTGGTGAGGATTACCGAGGACTCAACAAGAACCGAACGAGCCGTGACGAAGTTTGCCGAGGATTACCGAAGACTCAACAAGAACTGAACGAGCCGTGATGAAGTTTGCCGAGGATTACCGAGGACTCAAGAACCGAACGAGCCGTGGCGAAGTTTGCCGAGGATTACTGAGGATTACCAAGGTTTGCCGAGGATTACCGAGGACTCAACAAGAACCGAACGAGCCGTGACAAAGTTTGCCGAGGATTACCGAGGACTCAACAAGAACCGAACGAGCCGTGACGAAGTTTGCTGAGGATTACCGAGGACTCAACAAGAACCGAACGAGCCGTGGCAAAGTTTGCCGAGGATTACCGAAGACTCAAGAACCGAACGAGCCATGACGAAGTTTGCCGAGGATTACCGAGGACTGAAGAACCGAACGAGCCATGGCAGAGTTTGCTGAGGATTATCGAAGACTCAACAAGAACCGGACGAGCCGTGACGAAGTTTGCCGAGGATTACCGAGGACTACCGAGGACTCAACAAGAACCGAACGAGCCGTGATGAAGTTTGCCGAGGATTACCGAAGACTCAACAAGAACCGAACAAGCCGTGATGAAGTTTGCCGAGGATTACCGAGGACTCAACGAGAACCGAACGAGCCGTGGCGAAGTTTGCCGAGGATTACCGAGGACTCAAGAACCGAACGAGCCGTGGCGAAGTTTGCCGAGGATTACCGAGGACTCAACAAGAACCGAAGGAGCCATGGCGAAGTTTGCCGAGGACTCAACAAGAACCGAATGAGCCGTGGTGAAGTTTGCCGAGGATTACCGAGGACTCAACAAGAACTGAACGAGCCGTGGCGAAGTTTGTCGAGGATTACCGAAGACTCAAGCCGGATTACCGAGGACTAAACAAGAACCGAACGAGCCGTGGCGAAGTTTGCCGAGGATTACCGTGGTTTGCTGAGGATTACCGAGGACTCAACAAGAACCGATCGAGCCGTGGCGAAGTTGGTGAGGATTACCGAGGATTTAACAAGAACCGAACAAGCCGTGACGAAGTTTGCCGACGATTACCGAAGACTCAACAAGAACTGAACGAGCCGTGGCGAAGTTTGCCGAGGATTACCGAGGACTCAACAAGAACCGAACGAGCCGTGGCGAAGTTGGTGAGGATTACCGAGGACTCAACAAGAACCGAACGAGCCGTGGCGAAGTTTGCCGAGGATTACCGAGGTTTGCCGAGGATTACCGAGGACTCAACAAGAACCGAACGAGCCGTGGCGAAGTTGGTGAGGATTACCGAGGACTCAACAAGAACCGAACGAGCCGTGACGAAGTTTGCCGAGGATTACCGAAGACTCAACAAGAACCGAACGAGCCGTGGCGAAGTTTGCCGAGAATTACCGAGGTTTGCCGAGGATTACTGAGGACTCAACAAGAACCGAACGAGCCGTGGCGAAGTTTGCCGAGGATTACCGAGGACTCAAGAACCGAACGAGCCGTGACGAAGTTTGCCGAGGATTACCGAAGACTCGAGCCGAATTACTGAAGACTCAACAAGAACCGAACGAGCCGTGGCGAAGTTTGCCGAGGATTATCGAAGTTTGTCGAGGACTACCGAGGACTCAACAAGAACCGAACGAGCCGTGGCGAAGTTTGCCGAGGATTACCGAGGTTTGCCGAGGACTCAACAAGAACCGAACGAGCCATGACGAAGTTTGCCGAGGATTACCGAGGTTTGCCGAGGACTCAACAAGAACCGAACAAGCCGTGGCGAAGTTTGCCGAGGATTACCGAGGTTTGCTGAGGATTACCGAAGACTCAACAAGAACCGAACGAGCCGTGACGAAGTTTGCCGAGGATTACCGAGGACTCAAGAACCGAACGAGCCGTGGCGAAGTTTGCCGAGGATTACCGAGGTTTGCCGAGGATTACTGAGGACTCAAAAAGAACCGAACGAGCCGTGGCGAAGTTTGCCGAGGATTATCGAGGACTCAAGAACCGAACGAGCCGTGACGAAGCTTGCCGAGGATTACCGAAGACTCAAGAACCGAACGAGCCGTGGCGAAGTTTGCCGAGGATTACTGAAGCCTCAAGAACCGAACGAGCAGTGACGAAGTTTGCCGAGGACTCAAGAACCGAACAAGCCGTGGCGAAGTTTGCCGAGGATTACCGAGGTTTGCCGAGGATTACTGAGGACTCAAAAAGAACCGAACGAGCCGTGGCGAAGTTTGCCGAGGATTACCGAAGACTCAACAAGAACCGAACGAGCCGTGACGAAGTTTGCCGAGGACTCAAGAACCGAACAAGCCGTGGCGAAGTTTGCCGAGGATTACCGAGGTTTGCTGAGGATTACAGAGGACTCAACAAGAACCGAATGAGCCGTGGCGAAGTTTGCCGAGGATTACCGAAGACTCAACAAGAACCGAACGAGCCGTGGCGAAGTTTGCAGAGGATTACCGAGGACTCAACAAGAACTGAACGAGCCGTGGCAAAGTTTGTCGAGAATTACCGAGGACTCAACAAGAACCGAATGAGCTGTGGCGAAGTTTGCCGAGGATTACCGAAGACTCAACAAGAACCGAACGAGCCGTGGCGAAGTTTGCCGAGGATTACCGAGGTTTGCCGAGGATTACCGAGGACTCAACAAGAACCGAACGAGCCGTGGCGAAGTTTGCCGAGGATTACCGAGGACTCAACAAGAACCGAACGAGCCGTGGCGAAGTTTGCCGAGGATTACCGAGGTTTGCCTTGGATTACCGAGGACTCAACAAGAACCGAACGAGCCGTGGCGAAGTTTGCCCAGGATTACCGAGGTTTGCCGAGGACTCAACAAGAACCGAACGAGCCGTGACGAAGTTTGCCGAGGATTACCGAGGACTCAAGAACCGAACGAGCCGTGACGAAGTTTGCCGAGGATTACCGAGGTTTGCCGAGGATTACCGAGAACTCAACAAGAACCGAACGAGCCGTGGCGACGTTTGCCGAGGATTACCGAAGACTCAACAAGAACCGAACGAGCCGTGACGAAGTTTGCCGAGGACTCAAGAACCGAACAAGCCGTGGCGAAGTTTGCCGAGGATTACCGAGGTTTGCTGAGGATTACAGAGGACTCAACAAGAACCGAATGAGCCGTGGCGAAGTTTGCTGAGGATTATCGAAGACTCAACAAGAACCGAGCGAGCCGTGACGAAGTTTGCCGAGGATTACCGAGGACTCAAGAGCCGAACGAGCCGTGGCGAAGTTTGCCGAGGATTACCGAAGACTCAACAAGAACCGAACGAGCCGTGGCGAAGTTTGCCAAGGATTACCGAGGTTTGCCGAGGACTCAACAAGAACCGAACGAGCCGTGGCGAAGTTTGCCGAGGATTATCGAAGTTTGCCGAGGATTACCGAGGACTCAACAAGAACCGAACGAGCCGTGGCGAAGCTTGCCGAGGATTACCGAGGTTTGCCGAGGATTACCGAGGACTCAACAAGAACCGATCGAGCCGTGGCGAAGTTGGTGAGGATTACCGAGGATTTAACAAGAACCGAACAAGCCGTGACGAAGTTTGCCGAGGATTACCGAAGACTCAACAAGAACTGAACGAGCCGTGGCGAAGTTTGCCGAGGATTACCGAGGACTCAACAAGAACCGAACGAGCCGTGGCGAACTTTGCCGAGGATTATCGAAGTTTGCCGAGGATTACCGAGGACTCAACAAGAACCGAACGAGCCGTGGCGAAGTTTGCCGAGGATTACCGTGGTTTGCCGAGGATTACCGAGGACTCAACAAGAACCGATCAAGCCGTGGCGAAGTTGGTGAGGATTACTGAGGATTTAACAAGAACCGAACAAGCCGTGACGAAGTTTGCCGACGATTACCGAAGACTCAACAAGAACTGAACGAGCCGTGGCGAAGTTTGCCGAGGATTACCGAGGACTCAACAAGAACCGAACGAGCCGTGGCGAAGTTGGTGAGGATTACCGAGGACTCAACAAGAACCGAACGAGCCGTGGCGAAGTTTGCCGAGGATTACCGAGGACTCAACAAGAACCGAACGAGCCGTGGCGAAGTTGGTGAGGATTACCGAGGACTCAACAAGAACCGAACGAGCCGTGACGAAGTTTGCCGACGATTACCGAAGACTCAACAAGAACTGAACGAGCCGTGGCGAAGTTTGCCGAGGATTACCGAGGACTCAACAAGAACCGAACGAGCCGTGGCGAAGTTGGTGAGGATTACCGAGGACTCAACAAGAACCAAACGAGCCGTGGCGAAGTTTGCCGAGGATTACCGAGGACTCAACAAGAACCGAACGAGCCGTGGCGAAGTTGGTGAGGATTACCGAGGACTCAACAAGAACCGAACGAGCCGTGACGAAGTTTGCCAAGGATTACCGAAGACTCAACAAGAACCGAACGAGCCGTGGCGAAGTTTGCCGAGAATTACCGAGGTTTGCCGAAGATTACTGAGGACTCAACAAGAACCGAATGAGCCGTGGCGAAGTTTGCCGAGGATTACCGAAGACTCAACAAGAACCGAACGAGCCGTGACGAAGTTTGCCGAGGACTCAAGAACCGAACAAGCCGTGGCGAAGTTTGCCGAGGATTACCGAGGTTTGCTGAGGATTACAGAGGACTCAACAAGAACCGAATGAGCCGTGGCGAAGTTTGCAGAGGATTACCGAAGACTCAACAAGAACCGAACGAGCCGTGACGAAGTTTGCCGAGGATTACCGAGGACTCAAGAACCGAACGAGCCGTGGCGAAGTTTGCTGAGGATTACCAAGGTTTGCCGAGGATTACTGAGGACTCAAAAAGAACCGAACGAGCCGTGGCGAAGTTTGCCGAGGATTATCGAGGACTCAAGAACCGAACGAGCCGTGACGAATTTTGCCGAGGATTACCGAAGACTCAAGAACCGAAGGAGCCGTGGCGAAGTTTGCCTAGGATTACCGAAGACTCAACAAGAACCGAACGAGCCGTGACGAAGTTTGCCGAGGACTCAAGAACCGAACAAGCCGTGGCGAAGTTTGCCGAGGATTACCGAGGTTTGCTGAGGATTACAGAGGACTCAACAAGAACCGAACGAGCCGTGACGAAGTTTGCCGTGGATTACCGAGGACTCAAGAACCGAACGAGCCGTGGCGAAGTTTGCCGAGGATTACCGAGGTTTGCTTAGGATTACAGAGGACTCAACAAGAACCGAATGAGCCGTGGCGAAGCTTGCCGAGGATTACCGAAGACTCAACAAGAACCTAACGAGCCGTGGCGAAGTTTGCCGAGGATTACCGAGGACTCAACAAGAACTGAACGAGCCGTGGCAAAGTTTGTCGAGAATTACCGAAGACTCAAGCCGAATTACCGAGGACTCAACAAGAACCGAATGAGCTGTGGCGAAGTTTGCCGAGGATTACCGAAGACTCAACAAGAACCGAACGAGCCGTGGCGAAGTTTGCCGAGGATTACCGAGGTTTGCCGAGGATTACCGAGGACTCAACAAGAACCGAACGAGCCGTGGCGAAGTTTGCAGAGGATTACCGAGGACTCAACAAGAACCGAACGAGCCGTGGCGAAGTTTGCCGAGGATTACCGAGGTTTGCCGAGGATTACCGAGGACTCAACAAGAACCGAACGAGCCGTGGCGAAGTTTGCCCAGGATTACCGAGGTTTGCCGAGGATTACCGAGGACTCAACAAGAACCGAACGAGCCGTGACGAAGTTTGCCGAGGATTACCGAGGTTTGCCGAGGATTACCGAGGACTCAACAAGAACCGATCGAGCCGTGGCGAAGTTGGTGAGGATTACCGAGGATTTAACAAGAACCGAACAAGCCGTGACGAAGTTTGCCGAGGATTACCGAAGACTCAACAAGAACTGAACGAGCCGTGGCGAAGTTTGCCGAGGATTACCGAGGACTCAACAAGAACCGAACGAGCCGTGGCGAAGTTTGCCGAGGATTATCGAAGTTTGCCGAGGATTACCGAGGACTCAACAAGAACCGAACGAGCCGTGGCGAAGTTTGCCGAGGATTACCGAGGTTTGCCGAGGATTACCGAGGACTCAACAAGAACCGATCGAGCCGTGACGAAGTTGGTGAGGATTACCGAGGACTCAACAAGAACCGAACGAGCCGTGGCGAAGTTTGCCGAGGATTACCGAGGTTTGCCGAGGATTACCGAGGACTCAACAAGAACCGAACGAGCCGTGACGAAGTTTGCCGAGGATTACCGAAGACTCAACAAGAACCGAACGAGCCGTGGCGAAGTTTGCCGAGAATTACCGAGGTTTGCCGAGGATTACTGAGGACTCAACAAGAACCGAACGAGCCGTGGCAAAGTTTGCCGAGGATTACCGAGGACTCAAGAACCGAACGAGCCGTGACGAAGTTTGCCGAGGATTACCGAAGACTCAAGAACCGAACGAGCCGTGATGAAGTTTGCCGAGGATTACCGAAGACTCAACAAGAACCGAACGAGCCGTGGCGAAGTTTGCCGAGAATTACCGAGGTTTGCCGAGGATTACTGAGGACTCAACAAGAACCGAACGAGCCGTGGCAAAGTTTGCAGAGGATTACCGAGGACTCAAGAACCGAACGAGCCGTGACGAAGTTTGCCGAGGATTACCGAAGACTCAAGAACCGAACGAGCCGTGATGAAGTTTGCCGAGGATTACCGAGGACTCAACAAGAACCGAACGAGCCGTGATGAAGTTTGCCGAGGATTACCGAGGACTCAACAAGAACCGAACAAGCCGTGGCGAAGTTTGCCGAGGATTACCGAAGACTCGAGCCGGATTACTGAAGACTCAACAAGAACCGAACGAGCCGTGGCGAAGTTTGCCGAGGATTACCGAGGTTTGCCGAGGATTACCGAGGACTCAACAAGAACCGAACGAGCCGTGGTGAAGTTTGCCGAGGATTATCGAAGTTTGTCGAGGATTACCGAGGACTCAACAAGAACCGAACGAGCCGTGGCGAAGTTTGCCGAGGATTACCGAGGTTTGCCGAGGATTACTGAGGACTCAACAAGAACCGAACGAGCCGTGGCGAAGTTTGCCGAGGATTACCGAGGACTGAAGAACCGAACGAGCCGTGGTGAAGTTTGCCGAGGATTACCGAGGTTTGCTGAGGATTACAGAGGACTCAACAAGAACCGAATGAGCCGTGGCGAAGTTTGCCGAGGATTACCGAAGACTCAACAAGAACCGAACGAGCCGTGACGAAGTTTGCCGAGGATTACCGAGGACTCAAGAACCGAACGAGCCGTGGCGAAGTTTGCCGAGGATTACCGAGGTTTGCCGAGGATTACTGAGGACTCAAAAAGAACCGAACGAGCCGTGGCGAAGTTTGCCGAGGATTATCGACGACTCAAGAACCGAACGAGCCGTGACGAAGTTTGCCGAGGATTACCGAAGACTCAAGAACCGAACGAGCCGTGGCGAAGTTTGCCGAGGATTACTGAAGACTCAAGAACCGAACGAGCCGTGACGAAGTTTGCCGAGGACTCAAGAACCGAACAAGCCGTGGCGAAGTTTGCCGAGGATTACCGAGGTTTGCCGAGGATTACTGAGGACTCAAAAAGAACCGAACGAGCCGTGGCGAAGTTTGCCGAGGATTACCGAAGACTCAACAAGAACCGAACGAGCCGTGACGAAGTTTGCCGAGGACTCAAGAACCGAACAAGCCGTGGCGAAGTTTGCCGAGGATTACCGAGGTTTGCTGAGGATTACAGAGGACTCAACAAGAACCGAACAAGCCGTGGCGAAGTTTGCCGAGGATTACCGAAGACTCAACAAGAACCGAACGAGCCGTGACGAAGTTTGCCGAGGATTACCGAGGACTCAAGAACCGAACGAGCCGTGGCGAAGTTTGCTGAGGATTACCGAGGTTTGCCGAGGATTACTGAGGACTCAAAAAGAACCGAACGAGCCGTGGCGAAGTTTGCCGAGGATTATCGAGGACTCAAGAACCGAACGAGCCGTGACGAAGTTTGCCGAGGATTACCGAAGACTCAAGAACCGAAGGAGCCGTGGCGAAGTTTGCCGAGGATTACCGAAGACTCAACAAGAACCGAACGAGCCGTGACGAAGTTTGCCGAGGACTCAAGAACCGAACAAGCCGTGGCGAAGTTTGCCGAGGATTACCGAGGTTTGCTGAGGATTACAGAGGACTCAACAAGAACCGAATGAGCCGTGGCGAAGTTTTCCGAGGATTACCGAAGACTCAACAAGAACCGAACGAGCCGTGACGAAGTTTGCCGAGGATTACCAAGGACTCAACAAGAACCGAACGAGCCGTGGCAAAGTTTGCTGAGGATTATCGAAGACTCAACAAGAACCGAACGAGCCGTGACGAAGTTTGCCGAGGATTACCGAGGACTCAAGAACCGAACGAGCCGTGGCGAAGTTTGCCGAGGATTACCGAGGTTTGCTGAGGATTACAGAGGACTCAACAAGAACCGAACGAGCCGTGGCAAAGTTTGCTGAGGATTATCGAAGACTCAACAAGAACCGAACGAGCCGTGACGAAGTTTGCCGAGGATTACCGAGGACTCAAGAACCGAACGAGCCGTGGCGAAGTTTGCCGAGGATTACCGAAGACTCAACAAGAACCGAACGTGCCGTGACGAAGTTTGCCGAGGACTCAAGAACCGAACAAGCCGTGGCGAAGTTTGCCGAGGATTACCGAGGTTTGCTGAGGATTACAGAGGACTCAACAAGAACCGAATGAGCCGTGGCGAAGTTTGCCGAGGATTACCGAGTACTCAACAAGAACTGAACGAGCCGTGGCGAAGTTTGCCGAGGATTACCGAAGACTCAAGCCGGATTACCGAGGACTCAACAAGAACTGAACGAGCCGTGGCGAAGTTTGTCGAGAATTACCGAAGACTCAAGCCGGATTACCGAGGACTCAACAAGAACCGAATGAGCTGTGGCGAAGTTTGCCGAGGATTACCGAAGACTCAACAAGAACCGAACGAGTCGTGGCGAAGTTTGCCGAGGATTACCGAGGATTACCGAGGACTCAACAAGAACCGAACGAGCCGTGGCGAAGTTTGCCGAGGATTACCGAAGACTCAACAAGAACCGAACGAGCCGTGGCGAAGTTTGCCAAGGATTACCGAGGTTTGCTGAGGATTACAGAGGACTCAACAAGAACCGAACGAGCCGTGGCGAAGTTTGCCGAGGATTACCGAGTACTCAACAAGAACTGAATGAGCCGTGGCGAAGTTTGCCGAGGATTACCGAAGACTCAAGCCGGATTACCGAGGACTCAACAAGAACTGAACGAGCCGTGGCGAAGTTTGTCGAGAATTACCGAAGACTCAAGCCGGATTACCGAGGACTCAACAAGAACTGAACGAGCCGTGGCGAAGTTTGTCGAGAATTACCGAAGACTCAAGCCGGATTACCGAGGACTCAACAAGAACCGAATGAGCTGTGGCGAAGTTTGCCGAGGATTACCGAAGACTCAACAAGAACCGAACGAGTCGTGGCGAAGTTTGCCGAGGATTACCGAGGATTACCGAGGACTCAACAAGAACCGAACGAGCCGTGGCGAAGTTTGCCGAGGATTATCGAAGTTTGCCGAGGATTACTGAGGACTCAACAAGAACCGAACGAGCCGTGGCGAAGTTTGCCGAGGATTACCGAGGACTCAACAAGAACCGAACGAGCCGTGGCGAAGTTTGCCAAGGATTACCGAGGACTCAACAAGATACAGATACGACTGACTAATATTGATCAGCCTACGATAGGATTCCTAAAGGTTTCGCACACATCACAGACACTGATGCACAAACACGGAGATGTTCTACATATCATAAGTATAAAGAAAGAATATACCAGTCTGAAACTCATTATTTTTAGTTAAACCACTTAAAATATGATCTGCATGCACAATAAACCGTACTAAAACTCAGGTTTTCCCATGTTTTAATAAAAACTCAGGCTTTTAATAAAACAATAAAGCATATCTCCGGTATCCTGCGTTTTGTTTGTTATAAAGAAACTTTGCAACATGACACAGAGTTGTTAAAAAATACATGCAAAAAATAGTGACATCATTGCTTGATAACGTCAGGAGCCGATGAATCGGCTTTTTGAACCGGTTCAATGAGCCGAACTGTCAAAAGAACCGGTTCAATGAGCCGAACGGTCAGAATAGAACCGGTTCAATGAGCCAAACTGTCAAAAAAAGAACCTTTAATGAGCCGAACTGTCAGAAAAGAACCGGTTCAATGAGCCGAACTGTCAAAAAAAGAACCAGTTCAATGAGCCGAACTGTCAAAAATAGAACCAGTTCAATGAGCCGAACTGTCAAAAAAAGAACCGGTTCAATGAGCCGAACTGTCAGAAAAGAACCGGTTCAATGAGCCGAACTGTCAAAAGAACCGGTTCAATGAGCCGAACTGTCAAAAGAACCGGTTCAATGAGCCGAACTGTCAAAAGAAGTGGTTCAATGAGCCGAACTGTCCAAAGAACCGGTTCAATGAGCCGAACTGTCCGAATAGAACCGGTTCAATGAGCCGAACTGTCCGAATAGAACCGGTTCAATGAGCCGAACTGTCAAAAGAACCGGTTCAATGAGCCGAACTGTCCGAATAGAACCGGTTCAATGAGCCGAACGGTCAAAAGAACCGGTTCAATGAGCCGAACTGTCCGAATAGAACCGGTTCAATGAGCCGAACTGTCAAAAGAACCGGTTCAATGAGCCGAACTGTCCGAAAAGGACCGGTTCAAAGAGCCGAACTGTCAAAAGAATCGGTTCAATGAGCCGAACTGTCCGAAAAGAACCGGTTCAATGAGCCGAACTCTCCGAAATGAGCCTAATGCCGCGTTCAAGTCCTCCTGGGACGTTCGTACTTACGAGTTGACAAGTCGTTATTACAACGTCGGGTGCGTTCAAGTCACTTTGGGTGGAACAAGATGGCGATTTAACTTTTCTACATAAAATTCAATTATTTTTTTTAACTCTACATCTATAAAATGATTAATGAAGGATGTGCATCATATTGTGTGTTTTCTTTTTTCTGTTTTTATTTAATATATGAAGGTGATGTAAACTGAATAATTATATATTCTATTATAATTATACAATAATATAATATTTTGTATGTGTAACTTATATAGTTTTATTGTACATTACAAAAAATAATAATTTTATTAATTTCAACAACTTTACCGATGCTGCATATCTTTAGTCTTTGGCTGCGTCCATTGCATCCGACACGTTTTTTCACCGACACGCCCCCAACTCTCACTGACACGCCCCCAACTCGGAAACTCGGGGCTTAAAGAAAATTTCGAGTTTCCCACTCGTAATAACGACTTTGTGGTGGCGTTCATGTGCTTTCAACTCGTAAATACGATGTATCCAACATGACTTGAATGCACCATAACTGTCAAAAGAACCGGTTCAATGAGCTGAACTGTCCGAAAAGAACCGGTTCAATGAGCTGAACTGTCCAAAGAGAACCGGTTCAATGAGCCGAACTGTCAAAAAAACCGGTTCAATGAGCCGAACTGTCAAAAGAACCGGTTCAATGAGTCTAACTGTCAAAAGAACCGGTTCAATGAGCCGAACTGTCAAAAGAACCGGTTCAATGAGCCGAACTGTCAAAAGAACCGTTTCAATGAGCCGAACTGTCAAAAGAACCGGTTCAATGAGCCGAACTGTCCGAAAAGAACCAGTTCAATGAGCCGAACTGTCCAAAAAGAACCAGTTCAATGAGCCGAACTGTCCAAAAAGAACCGGTTCAATGAGCCGAACTGTCCAAAAAGAACCGTTTCAATGAGCCGAACTGTCCGAAAAGAACCAGTTCAATGAGCCGAACTGTCCAAAAAGAACCAGTTCAATGAGCCGAACTGTCCAAAAAGAACCGGTTCAATGAGTCTAACTGTCCAAAAAGAACCGGTTCAATGAGTCTAACTGTCAAAAGAACCGGTTCAATGAGCCGAACTGTCCGAAATGAGCCTAACTGTCAAAAGAACCGGTTCAATGAGCTGAACTGACCGAAAAGAACCGGTTCAATGAGCTGAACTGTCCGAAAAGAACCGGTTCAATGAGCCGAACTGTCAAAAGAACCAGTTCAATGAGCTGAACTGTCCGAAAA
The DNA here is from genome assembly GCA_023376895.1 of Aspiorhynchus laticeps. Taxonomy (NCBI): domain Eukaryota; kingdom Metazoa; phylum Chordata; class Actinopteri; order Cypriniformes; family Cyprinidae; genus Aspiorhynchus; species Aspiorhynchus laticeps. Next base: position 1,616,536 of record CM041816.1, read on the forward strand.
GAACCGGTTCAATGAGCCGAACTGTCAAAAGAACCGGTTCAATGAGCCGAACTGTCCAAAAAGAACCGGTTCAATGAGCAGAACTGTCAAAAGAACCGGTTCAATGAGCCGAACTGTCTGAAAAGAACCGGTTCAATGAGCCGAACTGTCAGAAAAGAACCGGTTCAATGAGCCGAACTGTCAAAAGAAACGGTTCAATGAGCCGAACTGTCAAAAGAACCGGTTCAATGAGCCGAACTGTCTGAAAAGAACCGGTTCAATGAGCCGAACTGTCAAAAGAAACGGTTCAATGAGCCGAACTGTCAAAAGAAACGGTTCAATGAGCCGAACTGTCCAAAAAGAACCGAAAATGCGTAAATGAATCGGACTTTGCATCACTACTTCACACACAAAAGAAGCTGCTGTTAAATCCTGCATGTGTTTGTGAGGGAAACTCACTGCGATGTAGCTGGGGCTGGCATTGCGTCCAAAGCAGTTTTGACTGCTTCCAGCCTCTCCATCTTTCCCACGATACACCGTTGACACAGACGCCAGTGATTTCACCTGCTGGTTCACTGCAGAGGAGAGCGGCAGATAGTTAGCTGGATGCATTCAGATTTATTAAAACGCAAAAGTGTCTAGTGTCAGGCTCTAAGCAGACGTACACACTCTTCCATGCAGCAAAGCCACAGGTATTTGGAAATATGTGACCCTGGAGCACAAAACCAGTCATAAGTGTAAATTTTTCGAAATTGAGATTTATACATCATCTGAAAGCTGAATAAATAATCTTTCCATTGATGTATGGTTTGTTATGATCGGACAATATTTGTCTGAGATGCAACTATTTGAAAATCTGGAATCTGAGGGTGCAAAAAAATCTAAATATTGAGAAAATCACCTTTAAAGTTGTTCAAATGAAGTTCTTAGCAATGCATATTACTAATCAAAAATTAAGTTTTGATATATTTACGGTAGGAAATTTACTAAATATCTTCATGGAACATGATCTTAATATCCTAATGATTTTTGGCATAAAAGAAAAATGTATAATTTTGAGTCATACAATGTATTGTTGGCTATTGCTACAAATATACCTGTGTTACTTATGACTGCTTTTGTGCTGCAAGGACACTTATAAGCAATTCTTGCCACCTGCCAAAAAATATAATTCTTTTAATATAAATAACTTTATAAAAATACACGTCCGTTCATTTCTCTGCATCACACGAACATTTGAGAAATGATCTTAAAGCAAATGCAGGAAGGTTTCTACGCAAAATTTTATAAATGAGACGCCAGACCTCTTTATTTATGCTTATTCTTTTAACATCAATCTACATTTAACACCACATTATTACAGAGCAAAAAACAGCTTTGGGCACGTCAAATTCTTGAAGGTTACATAGACAAAACATTCTGTATCCAATGTTGTGTCGTATGTTTTTCTGAAGGGGCAAATGAAAGGGAATTGTACTTGCACGACTGGACAATTAGACTAGGGAAGCACCGAAATTTCGGCGAGAATGACTTTATTACATTATACTACAAATATCTTGGGACACTCATAGATTCTGAACTGACTTTTGAAAAGAACTGGGAGTCTGTGTGTAAAAAGAGACATCGGCGTCTGCTTTGCCACAGAAAGCTGTCCAGATTTCACAATGATAAATCCATGATGACGCTCTTTTATCAGGCTTTTAAAGTGGTCATCAGATGCCCATTTTTCACAAGTTGATATGATTCTTTAGGGCAGTCGCATAGCTACGGGTGGCCCAGGCCCACCCACTTTCATCTGTGGTCCACCCAATGAGAAGTTGGTAATTTTCCAAATGGATGTAATGTATTAAACGATACTAATAAACATCTTATTTCACTGTAATTTTATATATTTATGTTACGTTCCGCATGTGTTTTCGTATATTGTTTTGTTTCTCGCTCTCCTGTCTTTCTGTGTTCCTTTTTGCTCCACTTCTAGGTCGGTGTTTATTGGCTGACTCGACTGCCAATCATCATTCTGACGTCATGATGTTCTGCCAATCTGCTGACGTGCCAGCTGTATTTGAGGACTTGAGTTGATTGTGTGTGTGTGTGCGCCATGCCAGCGTACCTTGTGCTCCAAAGCGGTCAGCAGTTTGGGCTCGACACCAATTGTCTCCCGATGCTTAATGTATCTCGTCTTATGAAGTCATGCTTTGTGTTGTGTGATTTGATCTATTTATAGATTTGTTCTTTGGCTATTGATTTGTATCGAATTCTTCATTGAAGTTAACGCTGATGCCCGTATTGGAGTTTTAGTCTTACCATGTCAAGTTCAAAGTATAAGAATGCATGTTGGTGCATCGAGTAGTTAATCAGATACGGCTCTTGGTGACGATCAAATGTTTAGTCAATCGATGTTCTAATATTATTTGTTTTGTTTTCTGATCAGGTTAGTTTATACTTTGTTAGATTAGATTTGAGTGTTACGCCGCCCTTGTACTTTTGTTTGCAGATTATAGGAGTTTAGTTTGGGCGTCGTATACGCTGAAGATTTCGGTTTTATTTTCATATTTATTTTTGTTAGTCAGTTTAGAGGTTAGTATAAGGATTGTTTTGTCTTGTTTATTTCTTTAATTTGGGTGACACTCCTGTTTCTTTTGTTGTTGTGTTGAATTCCATATTTTCTCGTTTTTGTAACTTTGTATTTTTCCTCAACGCGACTAGTAAAGACTTTTTGAAATAGAAATACTACTTCTCGGTATCCTCTTTGATCTGCACCACACCCAGTAACAGTTGTCTCACATAAATGTTACGGTATCATCCCTTTTTAACATCAAGCACGTAACAATTTATTAAAACAATATTAAACGCTTGTTTTCATGGTCAATTACAGGTCGTTTCTTAGTTTCCCCTCTTCCTATAGGTGCATCACGCTTGTCAAAATGATGATGATTCGGCCGTTTCTTTCTGTTAGTCCCACCCACCACAATGTTATGTTTACGACGTAAGGATATAATAGTAAAATGCGCGCAAATTTTAAATTTGAAAATAGCCGAGTTCAGCAATCATAAATCAGATCAATTCTTTAAAAAGTAAAATCTTAGCAATAAATCCGGACCGTCTACAAATGTAAACCCGACAGACCACCTGCGGGTGCTGGATTTATCGATCGGAAACTTCTGAACCAAGCGTGTTTGAAGCATCATATGAGCATAGGTACACAGTGTTTGATCCGCTAAAAATGCATCCTTTGTGGAAAGAAACGCATAAAATTTGTGCTGGATCCTGGTCGCCAAAACAAAACTGCATAATTTGCAGCTGCGCACATTTCTGCGGTCCTCGATGTGCGTGAACTGAGACGTTTGATTATGAAATGATCAGCGAAGCCCCGTTGTTTCACACTGACTGAGGTAATGCTTTACAATAAACTTCCTTTAGTTAACGTTAGTTAATGCATTAACTAACATTAGCAATACAGTTGTTACTGTGTTGTTTATTCATCTTTGTTAACCAGCTCATGCAAATGTTAACAGATACAACTTTGAATTTGAATAATGTCCTAAATTTTGAAATGAACATTAATATAACAAATTACTAATGTTAATGCATGCTTTAGAAGTACTGTGCAATGAACCTTGGTGCTGTATTTTGTGTTGGCAATTTGACATGCAGTTTTCATATGCTACACACTTGGCCCACCCAGTTTTATGTAGCTCCACCCACTTTAACATTTCTGGCTACGCTAGTGCTTTAGGGTCTTAATGAAACATACTTTGGTTAAAATTTCTCAATGGTAGTGTAAAACACCTTTTTTACCCTGTCAAAATCAGCTCTGGTTTCAGCACGCTGTTCTAGTCCATGTTGCTTTAAATGCTAATGAGCTCTGCTGACTCCGCCCCTCTCTTCCATGGAGTGACTAGCAGTACCGTTTACTTCAGCCGTGAAACTGGCTAACTGGCACATAATCAGGAAAGGCGATTTGCAAAGATTCATAAAAACCCTTATACTCACTTCATCTGTAGATGAAGCTGGATCACGAATGATTCGGGCGAACATAGACACATTTATGTAGATCGGGGATCGGCGAATTCACTTCAAAGCGAAAGTAACGTTAATCCTCTGTGTCTTCAGCGGCTCAGATGTCAGGAGTTAATGACGACTGCTATATTCATTATTACATCCAACAACAAAACACCTCAATCGCTTAATCTGAGACATCTTGTCTTCCCCTGCACTGGAGGCGGAGCTCTCAGCTCACTCAGGGGGGGTGGGGCTAAGGTAAGACAGCCTGTCAATCAACTATCGTGGGAGGGGCCTGTACAGAACTACATCATTCTGACAGGAATCTCAGAACAGCCTGATTTGAGAAAGAGTCCGGACCACTGAGTGGGTTTTTAATCATTATAGGATGGATGTGTACACACACTTCCAACACACATTTATGTTCAAACAACTTGTAAAGTAAATTTTGCATCCGATGACCCCTTTAATGAATGAGTCATATTCCCTTGTGTCATGGTTTGGTAGTTTGTCTTTGAAAAACAACAATTCAATATCAAGTGTGCTAGTAAGATTGTAGGTGAATCACAACCTAACGTAGCAGGTCCAGCTGCAGAATAAGGCTAGTTTTATTATTATTAGAGATTGTTCCCACTCTTTACATGATGAGTTTCAACTCCTTCGCTCTGGCGGGAGGTTTGTGGACCCGAGGCGGAGAACTACAGCGTTACACGCAGCGATAGAATTAATGAATAAAAATAGCAGCAGATATTTTTAGCTATGCATGGAATTTGATCCTTTTAGGGGTGAGTGTGTATGATGGCTTTTCTCTTAGGAGTTTTATATGTTTTGGGATATTTTTCTGTAATGTTTATAGTATGTTTGACGCTTTATGGACTGTTTTAAAGGGTTAGTTCACCCAAAAATGAAAATTAGCCCATGTTTTACCCTCGAGGCATCCTAGGTGTATGACTTTCTTCTTTCAGATGAATCCAATTGTATGAAAAATTATCCCTGCTCTTCCAAGCTTTATAATGGCAGGGGATGAGTGTTTTTGTTCAACAGAGAAGAAATGTTTCTTACAAAAACACATTGATTCGCTGCAGAAGGCCTTTATTCTCCCTCCGGAGCCGTGTGAGGCATGTTTTATTATGGATGGATGCACTTTATTTGACTTCTTTTGTACTGTTGAACAAAAACACCCATCCACTGCCATTATAAAGCTTGGAAGAGCAGGTATAATTTTTAATAACTCCGATTGGATTCGTCTAAAAGAAGAAAGTCATATATGCCCTGAGGGTGAGTAAAACAGGCTAATTTTCATTACAACTTTAAGTATGAATTGCTGAATCTCGTGTCTGCAAAACAAATTTACCTTCGGGTACTAATAAAGATACCCTGACCTTGACCGTCTGTGTGTGAGAGAATCTCACTGAGAAACCAAAACAACTGCACACAGAAGAAACATACTGTGGTAAAAAGATAGTTTACATTGTAGACACAATACTGTCAACGCTGACTATTTTTGCTGGATTTGGTTAACGATTCACAGCTCACAGAAAGTCACCCAGCAGGTTTACACCAAAAGCTTGAGGTTTAATGCTTACAAGTGAAGAAATCAAGTATTGTAATTACACTACTTCAGAGTAAAATATAATTATGATGATTTTATGTTTACTGTGCATATGTAAGATAATGTGACGGACTGAGACACTCACAACTAAAAAGAGGTCTGAGTGCAATTTAAAGCCAAGCAAAGTTTTCCACTGTATATTTAAAGGGGACCTAACACACACAGTTTCACCCAATCTCATGTTAATCTTGAGTACCTATAGAGTAGTATTGCATCCTTCATATCTCCAAAAAGTCTTTAGTTTTATCATATTTATAAAAGAAAGATACAGATTTACGATTCTCTCCGAGCTCCTGGAGGCGTGCCGTGTGGGCGGAGCTAAAGAGTGAATGCGTGTCGTGGGCAGAGCTAAAGAGTGAAGGCGTGTCGTGGGCGGAGCTAAAGAGTGAAGGCGTGTCGTGGGCGGAGCTAAAGAGTGACGAGCACTTGCTCCGATCGCCAACAAAACACAGACATTTGATGCCGTTTCACTCACCATCTGCAGTTCTGAATCATGAGCGGGATCTTTTATAGCTGGGACCGCTCCATCTTTCAGTATTAAACGATGTGCAAATCCAGCGTCGAATTGGGCCTTGTTTATAAAACGTTCGTCAACAAAACACTTGAGAAACTCCATTGCTGCCCCGGAAAAACAAACTATATCCACTGTTCACGTAACGCTGGGTTGTTTTGGGAAGCTGAACAAGGTTATCTTCCCCTCACAACCAAAAACACACTTCTTTAGAGACGTTCTTCCCGAGCGAGTCCCGTGCAGCGCTGCCGATTGAAGCGTGTTGATTGGCTGCTCTCGCTCTGGTCGATGCTGCAGGGGCGTGTTCTTCCGGGAGAAATGCCCATATAAGGAGTTCTACCGTCGTTTACGTCAGCAAGAACAACGATCGAAAAAAACTCTCCGAAACTTGTACGAACCCGGAAGTGAGATTTTTGGCACAGAAATACTGTGTTATAGGTCCAAAAAATTTTTTTGAAACTTTGTCCATGCTTAGCATGAGAATCCAACTCTTTACCAGTGTAAACAACTCTGAATGCATGAAACAGCATTGTACCTCCCCTTTAAATAGTTATTATTTTACAGCACAACTCTGATTTTTACAGTAGTAGGTGTACCAAGAACGAATGTGTTAGATAATTTAACTAAACTTAAAATCTCAAAGGGTACTTCAAATAAATATTTTATGACAAAGGAGATTCAGCTGGCAATAAATAATAATAATAAGTGTGTTTAATCATGACCTCTGATGATGATGTCTCCTCCGGCTCCTCCGTTTCCCCCGTCCGGACCGCCCCACTCTTTCCGGGGCTCGCTGTGGAAGGAGGAGGCTCCGTTCCCCCCCGATCCCGCCACTACCTTCACCCTGCGGTGATCCACGAAACAGCGGCTCTGTGAGAGAGAGAGAGAGACCGAGTCAAACCTATGGGAAGCCAAACAACGCAAAAGTGGGACGAAACAGCGCGGTATTAAAGAGTTCGCGGCTCAATGGACCGAGCGGACCGACTCGACAGCGCGACGTGAACATAAGAAGTTCGTGTTTTTCCCTGCACGTTAACATAATGAAGATCAGTAAGTTATTACTTTTCTATTGCTTATTATCTTTCATATTATGACATTAACAGTTGTTTTAGCTACTTTGAAGAACTGCACTATGGTATTGCAAATTTATTAAAGTCTTATTATACAGGCTATTATAATATATATATACTGTATATATATATATATATATATATATATATATATATATACATACAGTATATATATATTATAATAGCCTATATAATAGGACTTTAATAAATTTGAGTATATTTGAGTAATAAGACTTTAATAAATCTCAAACAGAGTCTCTGTGAGAGAGAGAGACCGAGTCAAACAGCGTCTCTGTGAGAGAGAGAGAGACTGAGTCAAACAGCGTCTCTGTGAGAGAGAGAGAGAGACCGAGTCAAACAGCGTCTCTGTGAGAGAGAGAGACCGAGTCAAACAGCGTCTCTGTGAGAGAGAGAGAGAGACCGAGTCAAACAGCGTCTCTGTGAGAGAGAGAGACCGAGTCAAACAGCGTCTCTGTGAGAGAGAGAGAGACCGAGTCAAACAGCGTCTCTGTGAGAGAGAGAGACCGAGTCAAACAGCGTCTCTGTGAGAGAGAGAGAGACCGAGTCAAACAGCGTCTCTGTGAGAGAGAGAGAGACCGAGTCAAACAGCGTCTCTGAGAGAGAGAGAGACCGAGTCAAACAGCGTCTCTGTGAGAGAGAGAGAGAGACCGAGTCAAACAGCGTCTCTGTGAGAGAGAGAGACCGAGTCAAACAGCGTCTCTGTGAGAGAGAGACCGAGTCAAACAGCGTCTCTGTGAGAGAGAGAGACCGAGTCAAACAGCGTCTCTGTGAGAGAGAGAGACCGAGTCAAACAGCGTCTCTGTGAGAGAGAGACCGAGTCAAACAGCGTCTCTGAGAGAGAGAGAGACCGAGTCAAACAGCGTCTCTGTGAGAGAGAGAGACCGAGTCAAACAGCGTCTCTGTGAGAGAGAGAGACCGAGTCAAACAGCGTCTCTGTGAGAGAGAGAGAGACCGAGTCAAACAGCGTCTCTGTGAGAGAGAGAGAGACCGAGTCAAACAGCGGCTCTGCGCGGGGAGAGAGACCGAGTCAAACAGCGGCTCTGCGCGGGGAGAGAGACCGAGTCAAACAGCGGCTCTGCGCGGGGAGAGAGGCCGCTGACGCGCGGCTGAGACGCGGATACTCACCAGCTTCTTCTCGGAGAGCCGCGGCGCGGTGTGTTTGTTCGCTCGCTGGATCAGCAGCCCGCTGTACAGCCGCAGCAGCTTCATGCGCTTCTCCAACAGCATGCCAGCCTATCAAATATGATATTACTCTAAATATCAGTAAACCAACTGTAACGTGACATGACTTCTTCTTCTTCCTCTATTTTAATGGAGGGCTGGTGTCTTGAGCACATGCCGCCACCTACTGCTCAGATTAAATTCATAGTTCAATCAAGTTCTTGTCTGTCTCTTAATCCCTAAATAAATACATTTATAAATGCATACAATCATACACACACGTCTAGACCCATCAGGGCTGGTATGGGGAGTGGATCGTGCCAGGATTACCTGCAGAAGGAGACAGCCCTGTACTTTTACGACAAAAATCGTGCAGTGTGTCTCGTGCTTTAGATATAATACATCGTCAGCAGAGCTGTAATTTTACCAAGTATTATGTAGTAATAAAAATGAAATATTAATGCATTTTAATCCTGTAATATAAAAAGTAAGATCTTTTATCTTTTAAGTATATTTTGATGCGTATAGTCTTGTATTTTATTTTACTTTAAGGGATGTATTTGTATACTTAAAGGGATAGTTCACCAAAATCAAGAACTTCATAACCAAGTAATCATTTACTCATATCGTTCCAAACCTGTATGATGTCTTTCTTCTGTGGAATATAAAAATTATTTTGAGACTTTTCCTATTATTATGCAAGACTTTTCATGTCCCTAAAATATATGTTTTTTGGCTTCCTTATGATAAGCACAATGGCTCATTTCACTGAATTAAAAAAAAAAAAAATAACACTAGTAAATATTTATAATACATATCACATATTTATCAATTTTTTTAACAACCACTCTGTTAGTTTAGTTGTTTATCTATTTATTTTCTTGTATTTTTTTACCCCTTTTAATATGTTGACTCAGTATTTTATTGTTTTTAGACGTCATCACTTGAAGGCTGTTACGGGTGCTATGCTATATAAGAGCGCACGACACAGGAGTATTCCAAATAATAGTCTTTTAATAATCCACAGAAGAAAACGATGATATCCAGGAGTATGGGGTAGCATAACACATCCAAAAGCAAACTAATAGCAGACAAAGGAACAGGGGAAAACAGGCTTTAAATACAAAACGTAATCAGGGTTGAAACAGAAACAGGTGTGGAGCTAATTAACTAAACAGGGCAATTAAGGAAAACTAGGTCAACACAGAAACGTAACATATCGCCCCCTCCCGGAACGGTGCGTCCTCGCACCGACAAAGGTCCAACAGAGGAGGGAGGGTGGGGGTTCAGGAGGCGGGCGAGGAGCAGATGAGGGGCAGGCAAAGGGAAAGGGGCAGAAACAAAAAGAGTCCAAAAAATAAGTCCATGGGGGAGTGGAGGGTGGGAGGAGCCAGGGAGGAGCCCGGAGCAGGAGGCGCCAGGTGGAACTCCAGAGGCCAGCCAGGACGGCGGCCCACGGTGGAGTCGACGGCGGGAGGAGCCATGGTGGCGATGGGACCGTCGACACCAGGGGGCCGACTGACGGAGATGACGCCGATGGAGTAGGAGCCCAGGTTGGAGCAGAGCAGCCGCAGAGCCTGGGTGACACAGAGGATCCGGAGGGCCTAGGCGGAGCCGGCGGCTCGGGCGACTGAGGCGGAGGCGGGGATCCGGAATGACGCGGCGGAGCCGGAGTGACAGAGGACGAAGGTGTAGCCGGAGGGAGGGAGGAGCCCGACGGAGCCACAGGGACGGAGGGATGAGGCAGAGCTGGAAGAGTGGAGTCCCGTGGAGAAGGTGGAATGACGGGCCACGGTGGAGACGAGGGAGCCAAGAGCCAAGGTGGAGCCGGAGGGACGAGGGAGCCCGGTGGAGCCGGTGGAATGACGGGCCACGGTGGAGACGAGGGAGCCAAGAGCCAAGGTGGAGCCGATGGATCGGAGGGCCGAGGTGGAGTCCGGGTCTCGAAGGCTGGAGGCGGAGACTGGGGATCCTCCAACCCCGAGGAAGATGGTGACAGGAAGTCCCGAAGCGCAACCGAACCACCGGACATGGCGTGCTGAGGGTGAGCTGAGGGGCCTTCCTGAGGCAGCTGAGAGAGGGCTGATGGACTGGCTGGATGGTACAGAGGAGGAGGGAGTGGGAGGCTGGGTGGGAACTTTCCAGAGTTTGAGGAACGGGTACTGGACGGAACCAGCAGGGGCTCTGGAGGGCTGGACGGAACCAGCAGGGGCTCTGGAGGGCTGGACGGAACCAGCAGGGGCTCTGGAGGGCTGGACGGAACCAGCAGGAAAGGGAGAGGCCAGAATTCCTCCTCATTCAAACAGTCCCATTTTATCGAGTCCAGCAACAGCTCACCCTCAGTGGTGGGAGTGTGGGCGGGGTTATCCTCCATTCCCTCGATCTCCACAATGATTCCCAAAACGCACGGTGTAGCTGGCTCACACTCTTGGTCAGTCGCGTTGAGTTCAGGCTCCGGGGCGATGAGTGGCTCTGTCACTTTAATTGGTGTAGGCTCTATGATCGCGGCGGGCTCTGGCTCTGCGGCTGCAGTGAGATCGGGAGTGGGGCTGGAGTTGTCATCAGCAGGGCAGACGGAGAAATACTGTTCATTATTCTCCAGCACCCACTCCACACAAGCGGCGAAATCCTCTCTGGGACCGTTCGCTGGTAGGCGTGCCTTACACCGCTCACTCAGGCTGGAGATGTAAAAGACGCAGAGCGAGCGGTCCAGGTAGTGTGTAAGGCACGCCAGATCTAAAAAGTCCCTGGTATGTTCCTCCAGCGAACGGTCCAGTTGCTCCAGGCATAGGAGTCGGAAGGCAGGGTCCATTCCGGGAGAGGGACGAAAAAAAAATAAACAAATAAACTGAAAGAAAACGCCGCTAAAATTTTTTCACTGTGTTGGTCTGCTATTCTGTTACGGGTGCTATGCTATATAAGAGCGCACGACACAGGAGTATTCCAAATAATAGTCTTTTAATAATAATCCACAGAAGAAAACAATGATATCCAGGAGTAGGGGGTAGCATAACACATCCAAAAGCAAACTAATAGCAGACAAAGGAACAGGGGAAAACACAGGCTTTAAATACAAAACGTAATCAGGGTTGAAACAGAAACAGGTGTGGAGCTAATTAACTAAACAGGGCAATTAAGGAAAACTAGGTCAACACAGAAACGTAACAAAGGCACTGTTCATACTCATGGATTAAAGATAAAATAAAGAATAAAGATAAAGAATGACACTGAAATTGACACTGCTTTATTGTATATTGTGTGAAGTGGTCTGAAAGCTCTTAAAGCATCATAACTCACTAAGTCTGGACTGTCAGTATACTAGTTCAATGAAAAAAATACTAAGAATAAAAATTAAAGTACATTTTCATGTTATGATCGAATTATTATGATGACTTAAAAAATACACAATGTTTGTGTAATAACTATTAAATATTCCTACATGAATAAAAATCACAACAAGTGATATTTCAGATAAATGTTTAATAATTTTAATAAAATAAGTATTGAACACGTCACCATTTGTCTCAGTAAATATATTTCTAAAGGTGCTGTTGACATGAAATTTTCACCAGATGTCAGTAACAAACCAAACAATCCATACATACCAAGAAAACAAAACAAATACGTTCAGAAATTAAGTTATGTGTAATAAAATGGAATGACACAGGGAAAAAAAAGCTGGGACAGATGCAAAATAAAAGTTAAATGGTTATAGAATATCCAAATTAAACTGTTTTGAAAGAGTCAGATGCAGGGTAAACTGGTAATAGGTGATGGTATCAGGTTTGGCTCATCAGAAAGCTATACATCAATTCTATGCGGTGGGTTCTCTGGGCCAGAGCTCATCTCATCTCATCTCTTTTAGAAGAAAACAAACACAATCCCAAGTATTTATTCAATACAGTGGCTAAATTAACAAAAAATATAACATCAGCAGGTGCAGACATTTCCCAACAGCACATTAATAATGATTTTATGAATGACTTTACTTCCAAGATTGATATGATTAGAGATCAAATTGTAACCATGTAGCCGTCAGCCACAGTATCGAATCAGATTACTACTATAGGAGAGGAAGAATTGTATGTAATGTAACTTGTTAAATCATCTAAACCAACAACATGTATGTTAGACCCTATTCCATCTAAACTACTAAAAGAGGTGCTTCCAGAAGTCATAGATCCTCTTTTAAATATTATTAATTCGTCATTGTCATTAGGATATGTCCCCAAAACCTTCAAACTGACTGTTTTTAAGCCTCTCATTAAAAAACCACAACTTGACCCCAAATATCTAGTTAATTACAGACCTATCTCGAATCTCCCTTTTCTGTCAAAGATACTAGATCCTTCTTAGAGAAAAATGATATCTGTGAGGATTTCCAGTCAGGATTTAGATCGTATCATAGTACTGAGACTGTTCTCATTAGAGTTACAAATGACCTGCTCTTATCATCTGATCGTGGTTGTATCTCTCTATTAGTTCTACTGGATCTTAGCGCTGCGTTCGACACTATCGATCACAACATTCTTTTGAATAGACTAGAAAACTTTGTTGGCATTAGTGGAAGTGCATTAGCATGGTTCAAATCATACTTATCTGACCGCCATCAATTCGTAGCAGTGAATGAAGAGGTATCATATCGATCACAAGTGCAGTATGGAGTTCCTCAAGGCTCAGTACTAGGACCGTTACTTTTCACGCTTTACATGTTACCCTTGGGAAATATCATCAGGAAACACGGGGTTAGCTTTCACTGTTATGCTGATGACACTCAGCTCTATATTTCTTCACGGCCTGGTGAAACACACCAAATTGAGAAACTTATGGAATGCATAGTCGATATCAAAAACTGGATGACGAGTAATTTCTTACTGCTAAATTCTGAAAAAACAGGTGTTAATTATAGGACCTAAAACCCCCACAAGTAATAACCTAGAACACTGTCTAACACTTGATGGCTGCTCTGTAAATTCTTCGTCATCAGTCAGGAACCTAGGTGTGCTATTTAATAGTAATCTCTCCTTTGACAGCCACGTTTCTAGCATTTGTAGAACTGCATTTTTTCATCTTTAAAATATATCTAAATTATGACCTATGCTCTCAATGTTAAATGCAGAAATATTAATTCATGCGTTTATGACCTCAAGGTTAGATTATTGTAATGCTTTATTGAGTGGTTGTTCTGCATGCTTAATAAACAAATTACAGATGGTCCAAAATGCAGCAGCTAGAGTTCTTACTAGAACCAGGAAGTATGAGCACATTAGCCCGGTTCTGTCAACACTGCACTGGCTCCCTACTAAACATCGTATAGATTTTAATATCTTGCTAATTAACCCTGAATGGTTTAGCACCTCAGTATTTGAGCAAGCTCTTATTGCATTATAGTCCTTCACATTCGCTACGATCTCAAAACCTGATCAAACATGGCTTAGGCTGACCACACACTAGATGATATTCAAATCTTAAAACGATTTTAAAACCATGGGAGACCACAGAAATAAAGACTAGTGGTAAACAAAGTCTTTGTAAAACCGATTTTTAGCCTTATAATCCTCTGAACGCACACACCGCGAGACCACACACTTGATTGTAGGAACGATTTCACAGTGACACGTGATCTCACGGACACTCGCGAGATTTAGCAAATTAGCTCTGGCTACCAATAGCTGTTCGCTTTAAATTCAATGCATTAATGTTTGCCTACAGAACCACCACTGCCCCCTTTACCTAAATTCATTACTTCAGTCTAATGTGCCTCTAGAAGCTTGTGTTCTGCAAGTGAACGTCGCTTTATTGTTCATCACAAAGAGACACAACATCACTTTCACAGATTTTTACATAAACTGTTCCCTCCTAACCAACTCAATCCTTACCCATCTTCAAGAATCAGCTAAAAACACATCTCTACCATCTTTATTTGACCCTCAAACTCTAGCTCCCTCTATTATAATTCTATTTTATCGATTTGTTGACTTGACCCTCGAACTCTAGCTCTCTCTATTATAATTCTATTTTATCGATTTGTTGACTTGACCCTCGAACTCTAGCTCTCTCTATTATAATTCTATTTTATCGATTTGTTGACTTGACCCTCGAACTCTAGCTCTCTCTATTATAATTCTATTTTATCGATTTGTTGACTTGACCCTCGAACTCTAGCTCTCTATTATAATTCTATTTTATCGATTTGTTGACTTGACCCTCGAACTCTAGCTCTCTCTATTATAATTCTATTTTATCGATTTGTTGACTTGACCCTCGAACTCTAGCTCCCTCTATTATAATTCTATTTTATCGATTTGTTGACTTGACCCTCGAACTCTAGCTCTCTCTATTATAATTCTATTTTATCGATTTGTTGACTTGACCCTCGAACTCTAGCTCTCTCTATTATAATTCTATTTTATCGATTTGTTGACTTGACCCTCGAACTCTAGCTCTCTCTATTATAATTCTATTTTATCGATTTGTTGACTTGACCCTCGAACTCTAGCTCTCTATTATAATTCTATTTTATCGATTTGTTGACTTGACCCTCGAACTCTAGCTCTCTCTATTATAATTCTATTTTATCGATTTGTTGACTTGACCCTCGAACTCTAGCTCTCTATTATAATTCTATTTTATCGATTTGTTGACTTGACCCTCGAACTCTAGCTCTCTCTATTATAATTCTATTTTATCGATTTGTTGACTTGACCCTCGAACTCTAGCTCTCTCTATTATAATTCTATTTTATCGATTTGTTGACTTGACCCTCGAACTCTAGCTCTCTATTATAATTCTATTTTATCGATTTGTTGACTTGACCCTCGAACTCTAGCTCTCTCTATTATAATTCTATTTTATCGATTTGTTGACTTGACCCTAGAACACTAGCGCTCTCTATTATAATTCTATTTTATCGATTTGTTGACTTGACCCTCGAACTCTAGCGCTCTCTATTATAATTCTATTTTATCGATTTGTTGACTTGACCCTAGAACTCTAGCTCCCTCTATTATAATTCTATTTTATCTATCTGACTTCTTTTTATTTAAAAAAAACCCTGCATATTTATTCTCTAACTGCTAGCTGTTCTTGAAAAACTAACACTAGCTTTTTTTTCTATTCTATCTACTTGTTTCTTAAAAAAAAAAAAAAAACACTAATAAATCTACTAATTTTTCTTAAAAAAATAAAAAAAACTTGCTACGTGTACTGCGTTAGGCTAAACAAGACTTGTCTTGCATGTTGTTGCTCTTTTGTTGGTTTTGATTGCTTCTAATATCCTTATTTGTAAGTCGCTTTGGATAAAAGCATCTGCTAAATGACTAAATGTAATGTAATGACTAAATGAGATCAAACGTGACTTGAAAACAAAAACAAATAGAGGACAATGAACGTTGTCAGCTGGCTCTCCTGACGCATGCTCTGTTTCACCGTGAAAAACAAAGAATAAAAAAGAATATGGGTGATGTTCTCTGCTTTCATGGCATGTTTGTGGCTGCCAAGTTTCAGCTATAGAAGCACCCAACATCTGGTAGGTGACGCTTGCTTGCTCTCATTGGCGATCGTGGATATCACGTCAGAGGCAGCCCGATCAAGAGTCGTAAATATCAAACATGTTTGATATTTACGATTTGAGTTTGGGGATGCTCCCAAGTTAAATAATCATAATGACACCACACAATAGAGGATTAATTAACCAGCTAATTAAGATCTTCAGGAGCACTTGATA
The DNA here is from genome assembly GCA_023376895.1 of Aspiorhynchus laticeps. Taxonomy (NCBI): domain Eukaryota; kingdom Metazoa; phylum Chordata; class Actinopteri; order Cypriniformes; family Cyprinidae; genus Aspiorhynchus; species Aspiorhynchus laticeps. Next base: position 1,632,618 of record CM041816.1, read on the forward strand.
ATTACAGGCAGGTGTGCTGAAGCAGGGTTGGAACTGAACTCAGCAAGCAGGTAGATCTCCAGGAACAGGGTTGGGCACCACTGCTCTGCAACAATCTACCTAGCACTGTTCGGGAAGCAGACACCAAATCTAGATTAAAGACCCATCTCTTTAACCTGGCTTACACATAACACACTAACACATTTCTATTATTCAAATCCGTTAAAGCAGGGGTGGGCAATTAATTTTCCCAAGGGGCCATATGAGAAACTTGAGCGGTTGCAGAGGGCAGTGGGCGTGTCTATGGGGGAAGGGGGTGGAGTCTTTTTGCCAGGAATATTAAACCATTGCCTTTTGAAGTGTAAGCTATATCTAAATTTACATGTATAGTTTTTTTTAATTTACCTTTTTAAGTCTTCTCCTCCCATTTCTACCAGTGAACCATTTCTGTCACTGCAACATCCAACGCAATCTCATGGCAATTCGTACATAATTTACGACGTGGCTAATTCTTACGAATTCTTACGAATTCGTACGACCTCGTACGATTTAATACGATTTGTCTAAACCCCAGTGACGGGTGGGTTTAGGGGCGGGGTTAGGTGTAGGTCATTCGTACAAATTCATACGAATTGGCAACTCGTAAAATACGTACGATTTAGCAAAAATCGTATGAATTTCTACGAGTGAGGTCTTACGAATTCATACGCATTAGCCACCCTGTAAAATATGTACGAATTGCCGTGAGATCGGGCTGCAACATCCCAAACAGGCGAACACACACACACACACACAAACGAAATCGTATGCCTTTCAATGTATTTAAAACATGTTCAAATTTTAGAAAATGTAGTTAATATTTGCATCATTAATGATTTATCTTATCCACCCGCGACCAACCCGCAAATAATCAGAATGCATTTTTTTATTACCCGACCCGTGGATTATCCACAGCATCCACGGATATAACCGCCATCCGCGCATCACTACTGCGCAGATATCAACAGCATCACTGGGTTGCCAAGTTGAGTGGACAAATGGGTTGAAATGTGTATGTGTCGATTGTGTGAGAAGGGTGCGTTTCATACAAGATCTGGCAACCGGACAAGCTTGGAATATGTTGACGTGATTATTCATATAATGAGGTTTGGGCCATACAAATTACGGGAGTTTTACCGGAGGCTAATGTAGCAAACTAATAAAATACGCCCAGTTTTATTTTTTTTATAGAAAGATTAAAAATACGGGAAAATATTTAAACGGGATGATGGTGGGATAGAATGGTAAAATACGGGAGAATCCCGGGAAAAACGGGAGGGTTGACAGGTAGCCTATGCTCCAGAGTACTGGACACGCCTTTAGAGAGAAATGCAACCTTCATACAGATTACAATAATCAGGAAATATTATTTTTTTAATTGGTTCGTTTAAAAGTAGACATTTCACATGTGTGAGGAAGCCGTACGCTGAGTTTCGGTTCTTTTTTCTGACGCGCTTCATAGATGCCAGAGAGCGCGTCCTGCTTTCAATACTTTACAAAAGCAACGTTCTGTTGTTTTTATGAGTTTACAGAAATAAAATCAGTTTCGATCTGTTTTTATGTTGTTTCATTATCAGGAAACAAAGCTGTTGCCTTGAAAATAAAAGCAGTGCGGTTGTATTGCGTACACCTAATTACACCTATTTGCGATTGACTTTTAATTCACGAATTACCTCATGCAGGCCAAGGATAGCCAGAGGGCCGGATGTGGCCCGGGGGCCATACAATGCCCGGGTCTGCTCTAGACAGTTACCTGTGGCTATGACTTTATTAATACAGTTGTCTGATTGATTTTATAGTCTCAAGCATTCAGAAATCACGCAAAAGGAAATTAAGAAGTTTTACTACGATAAAACCGTGGGTAATTTTTGTAAGGGTTTTGATATCGGTGTTGGCGGTGATACCGGTGATAAGCCACCGGTTACGTCACTTGCCCACTGCAGCACTGTCCCCCACCGTCGTTTTGATTTTTTTATAGTAATAAAAATCATTTAGTTCAGTTAGAGAACAGACACTACAATTAAAACTGAACGCGGCTGCTCAATGCAGCACACCGAACGAACAACGGTCGCGCATCACAGATCAGATTTAATTTATCACTTGAGGTGACTGACGAGAAGAAAGCGCCTGTTTTAAAAATATTTTGGATTTTGAAAAGCCTGTTGACTTCTGCCATTAATCTAAGTGATAATAGAAGTTTTTTTTTTTAACAATCGTTTCTCATTTATTTGGTTCCACAGTATTTGCTGATTTTTATTTTATTTAAACTATTTTTTTTTTTCATTATTTTACATCAAGGTGTCCGTGCCTCCAAACTTTCTTATTCATTTTTCCAAATAAACGTGTTTTATAATTATTTGTTCCTCATTCTTTACTGATTTTTAGTTTTGTATAGCTATTTAAACTTTGTAAGTTATTCGTTATTTTATATTAGGCATATAGCATGGTGTATTTTTATTCATTTTGTTAATAAAAGTTCTATGTTCTACATTGTATTTTGTTGTTGCTTGATTTGAATTCAATTAAATTCAAGCAATTGATGCCAAATTGCCGCTAATTTGAAAGTGAAAGTAAAACGCGCACGGCACTTACAGGCTATTTAAAACCGAAGGAAAGCGAGGAAAAGAGGGAAAACTCAAACGTGTGATGTTAAGTGGCAGATCAGTGAATATCTAAAGAGAAGTCCTCAGTCCTAGACGAAACCTAAATACTATGTGGAGGACACAAAATAATAATTATAATATGAACGCGTGGTCAACAATATGAACCGAGCTCATATTTAAACATGGTCTCCATGCTATACACATGCTGTGTAAACATATCTATCCGCACAAATACAATTTTGGCTGTATTATTTGTGTCCCCTTCAAAAATTGCTCTTGAGAAATTGTATGTTTATTGTCAAGAAATGGTCAATGTTGTAATGCATATTGTCAGACTTTGCCTTTTATTTTCTTCCAAATTCTACAGTAAAACTCAGTTAAAGTTGACATAGACAGATTCTTGGGCATCCTGAAGAATAATTAATTGCAATTCCCATGTTAACTCTGAAGGAATTTTAATAATGCCTGTTGAAATATCAAGAAATGTTCAATGTTATAATGCATTTTTTCAGGTTTTGCCTTTAATTTTCTCCCAAATTCTACAGTAAAATCTCATGAAAGTTGACACAAACAGAGTCTTGGGCACTCTAAATAAGTATGAATAGAAATGTCCATGTTAACTCTGAAGGAATTTGAATAATGTCTGTATAAATGTCAAGTAAAGGTCAGTGCTATAATGCATTGTGACAGAATTTGGCATTAATTTTCTCTCAAATTCTAAAGTAAAACCCAGTGAACGTTGACACAGACAGAGTCTTGGGTGTCCTGAAGAAGTAAGAATAGAAATTTTCATGTTAACTCTGAAGGAATTTGAATAATGCCTGTATAAATGTCAGGCAGACTTGTGACAGATTTTGGCATTCATTTTCTCCCAAATTTGACAATAAAACCCAGGGAAAGTTGACACAGATAGAGACTTGGTCATTCTGAAAAATTATTTATTGGTATTTTCGTATTAACTCTGAGGGAATTTGAATAATGCATGTAGAAAACAGTAGAAAATAATCAGTTCTATAATGTATTTTAACAGACTTTATTTTTATAGAAAACTCCACAGCATAATATATTTGAACATAATATAACTGTATCTTTTATAATGTCATTATTAATATGCTTGTTAATAGTTTTTTCGTGTTTTGTGGCACATTTAATTAATAACCGCTGAAATATAGGTCTTCGTCAGTTTTTTTTCTGCTTCGTGTCTCCGTACTGTAATACCACAAAACAGATGTCAGTATGTGTGTTTCCTGAGAATTGAACCCATGACCTTTTGCACTGCTAATGCAATGCTCTACCACTGAGCCACAGGAACACCATGAGTGCCAGTAGTAAACATAACCTTTGGATGAATAAATAATTCACCATTACATAAAGGCTGTTTGCTTTTATGGGTGTTACTGTTAGAGAATGGCCCGTATCCTCCATCACTGATCGCCTTCACCTGCACCTGTTTAATCATCATGTACACCTGCTCCTCATCACAGCTCATCACGCCTGCTCTACTTAAGCTCACTCCTCACTCCAGTCATGGTCTGATCTTGAAGTCACATAGCTGCCAACACATTGAATCTTGAGGATACTATACAGACCTTCACTCTACAAGCGGACTGCTAGCTGAGTATACTTTCTTGCATTACTTACCTGATGATACTTACCCTCTGTCTTCCCTCTCACCACCAGTTACCTGTTCATCTGTGGACGCTTGAGACTCGCAGGCTCTCCAGGATTCCTATCCGCCACCAACCTGCCCAGAGACAGAGACAGTCAGAATCCCAGTGCACTATCTACCATACATCTAAGAAAGCAACTTACCTCACTCAACGACTCTCACCACTGTTGTATCACCAAATCCTGTAATAAACTCAATCTCTTTTACACTTACCTTTGTGTCTGGCAGTTCCGTAACAGAAGATCAGACCGAACCGAAGACGTGTGCGGACCACAGCGTAATGGAGGCGGCAGCTTTTATCACGAGGGCTTATGGAATCCACGACCCGCTGGATTTCGTGAGGAAATTCGTGCCTTTCGCCCTCTCCAGCGCACTAGAGGATCGAGCCCTCAAGCTCTTATTCCGGCTCGGGATCACATCCCATCACCCCTTTAAGCTCCCAGACACTTCCAGCCTCACATGGCAGGAGACTGTCTTCAAGTGTCTGGAGAGTCTTCGATCCCGAGTCGGAGTTCCGCCCGAAGCGACGATGATGGTTTCCGCTGCCCGTAGCGGCGATGATGGTTCCGCCGCCAGAAGCGACGATGATGGTTCCGCCGTCCACGGCGATGATGCCGCCCGCGACGAAGATGGTTCCGTCGCCCGCGGCAATGATGCTACCGCCGCCCGCGATGAGGAAGTTTTCGCTGGCCGCGGTGAAGTATGGGCTACCGCCCGTGATAAAGCAGGAGATAATGGATGAGGCTATCCCCTCAGAATTCCTTGCTCCTTTCATCTCCCCAGAGGCTGTTCCTCACCAGTGCCCTCCAGTGGCAGCTCCACGCCAGTGCCCTCCAGTGGCAGCTCCACGCCAGTGCCCTCCAGTGGCAGCTCCACGCCAGTGCCCTCCAGTGGCAGCTCCACGCCAGTGCCCTCCAGTGGCTGCTCCACGCCAGTGCCCTCCAGTGGCTGCTCCACGCCAGTGCCCTCCAGTGGCTGCCCCACACCAGTGCCCTCCAGTGGCTGCTCCACGCCTGTGCCCTCCAGTGGCTGCTCCACGCCAGTACCCTCCTGAAGTCCCGCTGGTTCCGTCCAGCCGTCCAGAAGTCCCGCTGGTTCCGTCCAGCCGTCCTAAATTCCCGCTGGTTCCGTCCAGCCATCCGGAATCCGCGCTGCAAGAGCGCCCCATTATGCCTGCCCCGCCAGAGCCTCCGCTAGTGTCTGCTCCTCCAGAGCGCCCCCTAGTGTCCGCTCCTCCTGAGCGCCCCCTAGTGTCCGCTCCTCCTGAGCGCCCCCTAGTGTCCGCTCCTCCTGAGCGCCCCCTAGTGCCCGTGCCTCCAGAGCGCCTTCTAGTGCCCGCTCTTCCAGAGCTTCTTCAAGAGCACGCTCCTCCAGAATGCCCACCAGAGGGGAGCTTCCCCATGAAAATTTTGGGGGGGGGGCTATATCCTCTGCCTGGGTGGCCTGGCCTAGAGCCAAGGCCACGGAGATCCATGACCCACCATGGCCGCACAGAAGAATTAGGCCATGGTATCCCGAGCCTCCAGATCCGCCTTGGCCTCCCGAAGCCCCGGATCCGCCTTGGCCTCCCGAAGCCCCGGATCCGCCTTGGCCTCCCGAAGCCCCGGATCCGCCTTGGCCTCCCGAAGCCCCGGATCCGCCTTGGCCTCCCGAAGCCCCGGATCCGCCATGGCCTCCCGGATCCGCCATGGCCTTCCGGATCCGCCATGGATGCCTTCCCGTTATCCATGTCTTCCTCCGACATCCACGGCGCCCACCCCCCCTCCCAGGTTTTGTTATTACGTCGCGGGACGCGCCGTCCGGGAGGGGGAGGTACTGTTAGAGAATGGCCCGTATCCTCCATCACTGATCGCCTTCACCTGCACCTGTTTAATCATCATGTACACCTGCTCCTCATCACAGCTCATCACGCCTGCTCTACTTAAGCTCACTCCTCACTCCAGTCATGGTCTGATCTTGAAGTCACATAGCTGCCAACACATTGAATCTTGAGGATACTATACGGACCTTCACTCTACAAGCGGACTGCTAGCTGAGTATACTTTCTTGCATTACTTACCTGATGATACTTACCCTCTGTCTTCCCTCTCACCACCAGTTACCTGTTCATCTGTGGACGCTTGAGACTCGCAGGCTCTCCAGGATTCCTATCCGCCACCAACCTGCCCAGAGACAGAGACAGTCAGAATCCCAGTGCACTATCTACCATACATCTAAGAAAGCAACTTACCTCACTCAAGGACTCTCACCACTGTTGTATCACCAAATCCTGTAATAAACTCAATCTCTTTTACACTTACCTTTGTGTCTGGCAGTTCCGTAACAGTTACCAGGGTTGGGCTCCATTGAGAAACAACAGAATCAATTACGAAATCTTAGCTATGCATTCAGTTCAGATCAATAACAGTGTGAACTTAATCAGTCAGGTGTAAGCAGTTCTACAAAAGGCAGGAATGTCGTTTTTAGAGCCCAAGCCACAGTCTTTTGTAATAAGTTTTATATTTTTATACTTTTTATACTGCTGCTACAGTTGTATGTCTCTAATTCATATGTAACTGTTATCAAGCATTGTGAGGTGTTTTGTTCATACGTTTTATGTAAAAGAAAACATTTAAATAATAACTGTCAGGGGCAACATTCTTTTCTCTCATCTGATTATTTATTGTGGATTTCAGCTTGTAAATGTCATCTTGCTAGAATGTCAGCATTTTATTGTTTCCATTTATCTTAAATTTTAATCTCATTTACATTTTTTGATACTCCAATATCAAACAAATACCAACAACTACACTGCAAATAATCCTAAAAACGGAAAAATGTAAGAGATTAACTAGACAAGTTTATAGATATTATTTGTGTGAGAATTGTGAGAATTTCAAAACATGTTGATAGAAAAACATAAAATATGCCAAATGCAAACAGCAGGTAAAAGTTACATCTGAGTACATCTCAAATCATTGCATCTTATACATATGTAAAATAAATGTGTAATGTAATATAACTGGTATAATTTCAGAATCATCTTCTAGAATGAGTCTCACTACAAAGAAATTGGATAATAAAAGATTCCAATTAAAAAAAAACAAGTCATCCTTACAGAAAATCATATTCACCATGTGCAGTGCTTCTTATTCAGACTCAGGTTAGGATAATTGTCCTCTCTGTCAGTAGATAATGAATTCATGTATCAACCCTCATGTCTGTGTACTGAATGTCATAGGCGAGTGGACCATCAATAGCAAAGCCAATGTAGAAAGTCACTCTCTCTGTACTGTGACCACTTCTTAATCCTCCAAGGTATGTGCGCCGCACAGGGATCCTCAGCTTACCATACTCAGCATAAAGCTCACCATACTCCATCATGCCATTGACCCTGAGGAGCTTTTCTTTTATTGCCTGTTCCTTGAAAATATCAGCATTTTGCCATAGGACGTTACGGCCTCGTACACTACTGAAGTCGCTGTCAAGGTTGGCTTTGGAAGCCAGTCGTTCTATTCCATCGGACTTCCCTAGATAGAAGTAGGCGATTGGGTTTCTGACTCGGAAAATGTTTGCGAATTGCTTTCTGGAGGATTTTTTTAGTGTTTCCACATATGTAGTTATACGGGAGTCAGTGGCATGTTTTCCAGGCCATAGCATCAATACAGCAAGGTAGTAAGGCTCTGGATGTGGATGCTGTGTTCCTGCTTCTTGCAAAAGTTCTTTCAAAAGATCAGTGAGTTCTTTTTGGGTTTTAGCAAGTGGTGAACTTGATTTATTCAGCTTAAGAATTATGTGGGCAAGCAAATGGTTTGTTTTGTCCTTGATAGTCTTTGTGCTGCAATTCTTGTAAATGAATGAATGTTTTTCAACAATATTCTCAATCATGTTTTTTCTAAACTCCAGAAACTGAAGAATTCTTGGGAAGTTGTTTGCCCTATTTTGTTCCAAGAACATTCGACATTCATCAATTTCCATGTTCATGCTGAGTTTTGGTTTACGTTTTGTCTCATTTAGTCTATCATTTGATGAAGAGCAAAACATTTCTATGTATTTTCTGAAGTGATCTGAGAGTTTTTCCCTGTTCTTAAACTGCTTTTCTTTGTCAACAATGCCTTTTTCCCTTGTGTAAGTGAAGAAATCTTCAAGGAAATCAAAAGCTTTGTCTACTTGCGGCTTCAAAGAAATAAGGAATGGTTCGTACTCCTTAAGAATATCAACCAGTTTTTTGTTGGCATCATTCTGTAATATGCGAATGTTTGTTACAGATATTTTCCCTTTGAATAACTGCTGAATGTAATAATTTTTCATGGCATCCCCCTCCTCAAACAATGGCAATCCCATCACAATCTCAAAGACTGTCATTGCAATGTCAATTTCACTCATGTATCCAGATATGTTGTAGGTGTTGTGTTTCCTATGAAGTGTTTTTTCCAGATCAGGTATATCATCTGTCTTTGCTAAATTTTGAGCCCTCTGGAAAGCTTTTATTGCTGCTTTAGCCAGATCAAGGTATTCTTTCAAGTCATCAGCTGTGTGTTGTTTGTTCTCTTGCTTGTTGCAATCAATTTTGTACTTTAGCTCACTTCTAGATACCTGCCCAACTGTATCAAGGGTATATGAATTTTCTTTGATGGTTGTAGCTGTGTATGCCCAATCCTTTGCTTGAGCAAAGTTCTCTTCATTCAGATAGAAATGCCTTGCTAGGGCTTGAGGAATTGTAAAGTCTTTATCAAACCGTCTCGATGCTTCTGTAAAGATGTCCTGGATGTTTTTCAGTCCATCATTCTGCTTTTTGATGTCCTCAATCAAAGGTGAAAATAGTGTGTCTTTCTCATCACCTCTCGTTTTTTTCTGTCCATCATTCTGCGTATTAATGTCCTCAGTTGAAGATGAAAACACTGTGTCTTTTTCATCACCTTCTGTCTTGCGTTGTCGAGTGATTATCATTCTTTTTACTGACTGCAAGAGGTTATCTTTTCCTATTCCACTTTTGAAGAACAAGTCACAATGCAGCAAATTACAGACTATATCAGATCTTGGGATTTTGTGTGTATCTTCTAATTCCTTGACGCACTCAGTTGCAATACGTTGATGAACAAAACGGATTGCTTTGTACACTCCACCTTCTTCAGTTTCAAACTCAATTAACAAGCATGACTGCGGTTCCATTTCATCCAAAACTGTTTGTTTCCCCCATAAATTTCTTTTAATGCCCAGAAAATCTTCACACAGTGACACAGAAATGGCTGATTCAGCCACATAGGAGTTCAGTAATGCCAGAATTGAGAGAAGTTGCGCTTGTTTTCGTTCAATGTCAAGATCTTTGAGAATATTACGAGCAACGTTTGTAACATACTCTTTACTGAAGTTTGATTTCATGATCATGAAACTGTAGAAATTCTCTGGTTTTTCATGCGTTTCTTGCAGTTCCTTTAGTTTCATCTCAAAGGCATCCATTTCTTCTTTAGACAGTGTTGCTGTGATGTACTGGCTCTCAATGACACTGTTTCTGAATCTCAACTTTGGGGTTTTTGAACGTAAACAGTTTAGAACAACAACAAGTGCATTTGGAGATATTTCCTCAAGAGTTTTCCGTGTACAGTGCTGAAGTTCCTCTGTGTTTTCTGTCTCTTCAGAGTCATCTACTAATAAAAGTACTGGTGTTGTCCGTGAAGTCTCATTCTTTCCACACCTTACCAAGTAGGCAAGTTGTTCTGCTACGTCAAGTTTGGAAACTGCGTTGTCCTTAAGAATTGCACAACGGAAATCTTTTCTCAGACTCCACATTACATGCATAGCTAATGTTGTGCCCCCACAACCAGGATGATGAAAAAGATTCACCATAACACATGTGCTTGTTGGAGTTTTTGTTTTAGATTCAATTATACGTTTGAGTTGTTCAAATTTGTCTCGTTTTATGAACAGTTTCGCAGCATTTCTTTCAGAGAAATAGAAATTCCACCATTTCACTTTGTCACCTCTGTAGAATTCAGCTTCTGTTTTAAGTTGGAATTCTTGAAATTCTTGATTGTCCTCATCAAACACATTTTCACACTCATTTTCACAAAGGACCTCAAGAGAAGGCATAAGGTCCTCATCCTTCTGTTGAAGAACAACTGAACTTCCCTCAGAAGATGGAAGAAGCCTCTCAGCATGTGGCTTGTTCTGTGCCAGTTTCAGTATTGTCCCATTGATTTCACTGAGCTCCAGATCATATATACTCCGGTGACTAATGTCATGTTCACATCGAGCTTGAATGAAATCCCTCCATTTTTGAAAAGAACCATCTGAAGTGCAAATACTTATAATGTTCTCTGTACCCCCAAGATTTTTATAAAATGACATGAAAGTGTCAAAAATTGGATCGTTCATGGCCTCAACAGTGGAGAGGAGGAGGAATATGACTAAGATTCGTCCTCTTTGAAGAATTTCTGGGTTACAAATGAATGAAATCATGTTTTGTACTTCTCCTGCTTTCTGTAGTAACCATTCACTTGGTCGGAGTGGTCGGTCAGATTCAGATTTGAGGTCCTCTCTGCCATTACAAAATACCCAGCTTGTTTGTTTGTGCAAGTTGAGATTTTTCACAACTATTCCTGGATCCCCATGGAACTGGTTTGGCATGTGAAGATTTGCAAATCGAATTTTTCTGTAGTTGTGGCAGGACCCACTTACTTCAGAGTTAGAATCATAATCCAATACACTGAACAATCTCAAAGTTGTCATGAACTGAAGGTGCTGGAGTTGTTCAGGGTGGCTTTTGTTTGTTACTATGATATAGTAATCATAATGATCAAGTCTGTTTCCTCCACATGTCAACAGATTCTTCAGCTTTTCCCCCTGGTTTGATGTTCTTTTGCTTTCAGGCCTCTTTTCTGCCTCTTTCCTCATGTTGTCCAGAACATTTACTTTTGTACTTATTCGGGCTATTTCAGATTGCAAGTCTCTTGGATTACCAATTTTACAGATATCTCGGGTTGCAGCCCCCTCTCTGATGAAGAGTGATTTTCCTTTGCTATTTTTCCATTGATTATCCTCATCCAAAGTCTGGATATAAAACAGCTTACCCTGAACTATGCTGTGGGATGGAGCAACATCCACCTCTATGATATATTTGCCAGATAGGGTGCCATCAGGGCAGAGCACGTCTACAAAGCGTGGTTGTCTGATGCAGTGCTTTGCTTCATGTGTGTGCTCTTCAAAGTATGATTTAATGCCCTGATTAAAATGATCAATGATGGTGTCCTTCTTGTCGACACTGACCCCAATAATCTCACCATGAGCATACTGAGAATTTTTGGAATCTGCTACACCACAGTGGATTGTTCCATTAGTGCGGCTGTTCATACACCCAGCAGCAAAATGAAACACTACTTTATTGAATTTCTTCTTTATTATATGAATATCATCTGTTCTGCCCAAGAACTTATATTCATGAACTGGATCAACCAGATTGCCTGGTCCCGTCTCTGGTGGTAAAGTATAGTTTTGAATGTATCGATGAGAGGCAGAATTGTGATCAAACGGATAGAGACTACATGAGTAGTTTTTACTCGGCTTACTTTTGCTCTTTTCTTTATCAGTTTCATCTGCATTGATCACCTCTGTTTTAAGGCCAGCTGCCTCTCTTAATTCACTTTCTTTGGAGATTGAATGACTGGAAGTTTCTTCAAGCGTTTTGTCTTGGGAAGGGGGCGGTTTTAATACTTCCTTTGTCTGGTAATCATCTTTCTGAGTACTTGTGATCATAGCCGTTGAAACTTTATCAACGTTTAATGTTTGACTTTTCTTAGATTTTCTTTTTTTACTTGATTTTGTTTTGGATTTTTTAGCTGTATGTTTAGATGTTTGTGTTTGACCTGTTGAACGGTCTTGGATTTCCCCAGTTGTGTCAAACCCATCCTCTTTTTGCTGTGTTTGGGAATGTTCGGGAGATTTAGGGTCTGATTCATAAAGCTGTTTTAACTCCTTTAATCGGTTGATGATCATAACAGCTGGGCCATGCTTAATGCCAAGGTAATGCAGATCACTGGGCTGGTAGCAAACTAGTGCTTCCCCTGATACTTCTTCATCATATAACTTGTCTGCATGTTTTTTATCAACTTTCACTACTTCAGTTAACCAGTGATGTACTTGCTCTTTTGTCCACTTCTTCACTAGACGGGGAAGTGTTGTTGTTTTTTGACTCATTGTCACCACTGAAATAAAAATCAAATAAATAACAATATAAAAAATGTCTGATGGCACATAGCAATTTATGATGTTCGAGGTTTTTTATATTTGATTTGGTTTTTATAGTCTCGCAGAACTTTAGAAAATTGTTTCTGATTAATGGAATAATATGTATAATAGAATATTAGTTTTAAATAGCAAGATAATCTACAAACCCGATTCCAAAAAAGTTGGGACACTGTACAAATTGTGAATAAAAAAGGAATGCAATAATTTACAAATCTCATAAACTTATATTTTATTCACAATAGAATATAGATAAAATATCAAATGTTGAAAGTGAGACATTTTGAAATGTCATGCCAAATATTGGCTCATTTTGGATTTCATGAGAGCTACACATTTCAAAAAAGTTGGGACAGGTAGCAATAAGAGGCCGGAAAAGTTAAATGTACATATAAGGAACAGCTGGAGGACCAATTTGCAACTTATTAGGTCAATTGGCAACATGATTGGGTATAAAAAGAGCCTCTCAGAGTAGCAGTGTTTCTCAGAAATCAAGATGGGAAGAGGATCACCAATTCCCCCAATGCTGTGGCGAAAAATAGTGGAGCAATATCAGAAAGGAGTTTCTCAGAGAAAAATTGCAAAGAGTTTGAAGTTATCATCACCTACAGTGCATAATATCATCCAAAGATTCAGAGAATCTGGAACAATCTCTGTGTGTAAGGGTCAAGGCCGGAAAACCATACTGGATGCCGTGATCTTCGTGCCCTTAGACGGCACTGCATCACATACAGGAATGCTACTGTAATTGAAATCACAACATGGGCTCAGGAATACTTCCAGAAAACCTTGTTGGTGAACACAATCCACCGTGCCATTCGCCGTTGCCGGCTAAAACTCTATAGGTCAAAAAAGAAGCCATATCTAAACATGATCCAGAAGCGCAGGTGTTTTCTCTGGGCCAAGGCTCATTTAAAATGGACTGTGGCAAAGTGGAAAACTGTTCTGTGGTCAGACGAATCAAAATTTGAAGTTCTTTTTGGAAAACTGGGACACCATGTCATCCGGACTAAAGAGGACAAGGACAACCCAAGTTGTTATCAGCGCTCAGTTCAGAAGCCTGCATCTCTGATGGTATGGGGTTACATGAGTGCGTGTGGCATGGGCAGCTTACACATCTGGAAAGGCACCATCAATGCTGAAAGGTATATCCAAGTTCTAGAACAACATATGCTCCCATCCAGATGTCGTCTCTTTCAGGGAAGACCTTGTATTTTCCAACATGACAATGCCAGACCACATACTGCATCAATTACAACATCATGGCTGCGTAGAAGAAGGATCCGGGTACTGAAATGGCCAGCTTGCAGTCCAGATCTTTCACCCATAGAAAATATTTGGTGCATCATAAAGAGGAAGATGCGACAAAGAAGACCTAAGACAGTTGAGCAACTAGAAGCCTGTATTAGACAAGAATGGGACAACATTCCTATTCCTAAACTTGAGCAACTTGTCTCCTCAGTCCCCAGACGTTTGCAGACTGTTATAAAAAGAAGAGGGGATGCCACACCATGGTAAACATGGCCTTGTCCCAACTTTTTTGAGATGTGTTGATGCCATGAAATTTAAAATCAACTTATTTTTCCCTTAAAATGATACATTTTCTCAGTTTAAACATTTGATATGTCATCTATGTTGTATTCTAAATAAAATATTGAAATTTGAAACTTCCACATCATTGCATTCTGTTTTTATTCACAATTTGTACAGTGTCCCAACTTTTTTGGAATCGGGTTTGTACCATGATGCAGAATCTACAATGTTATGTGAGGTTTGCTTTTCATGTTGCATTCTTATTCTGCCTATACAAAGGCAAACTACACATTTTGTCAGTTTAGTTATGAATTAAATGTTCTCTCTTTGTGATGTTGTGGTTAAACTATGCTAAAATGTAGAGAAAAGATCATTTGATATTGATATCCAAAAATCAGATCAATCAAAATTAAAAATTAATATTTGAAACGGAATATTTTTAATATGGAAAATATTTACTTCACTACAATATTGTACTTATTCCACTACATTTCATGAAAGCTACCATTCCTGGTTCCCATTCAGTCGGTCACGTTCGACGTACGTGGGACTGACCGACGAATAGGAATCTCGCTACAGAGGCCAATCTACTTCAAGTGTAAGTAAAACGAGCCAATGCACATTGGCATGCAATCATATGCAGCAGCTGCTCACCTCGCAGCGCGGGTATATAATGAGCAGCAGGTGCGTTGCATCTTCAGCTTTTCGCTTCGGAGACGAACAGTTCTGCTGGAAGTGACCTAAAAAGAGTCTCTGTAGGATGATCTCTTTTGTGTGTAGAGTGCGGGCGTACAGCACAGCAGCAGGGTCAAATTCTGTTTTTTTTCTTTTCTTCTCTTTTTTTTGCCTTTTTGAGCAGAAAGAGCTGAAAAGCCGTTATCACGGCTGGTAAACGGTGTGCTTAAAGAGCGTGTAAAAGCTGTTTTTACAGCTGGTAAGAGAGCGCGCGTCTTCGAGAGAGAGAGAGCACACGACAGGCTGCACAATCCCTGTCTGTGTTGCCGCGGCCGTTCCCCTGCATGCTTCAGCACCGATTAAAAGAGCAAAGTCCCTAAAAGAGCGTCTTTTTAAAGATGACATTCTACTTGTGTGTTTCTGAATGCGGACGTTACCTGGCGCCGGGGGATGGTCACGAGCACTGCAACGCGTGTCTGGGCTTAGCGCATGCTGAGGCAGCGTTTGTGGATGAGTCATGTACCCATTGTGGGAAGATGACCATCTCGGAGTTGCGGTCGAGACTCCAGTCCCTGCAAAGGGGCGGAGTCCCAGTGCCGCTGCCTCGTTCCAATCCTCCTCAGAGGGTTGCTGCGAGCGGTGGCACTGGTAATCTGAGGATTACAGTGAGCGCGCTTCCTTCGGGGAACCAACCCCCTAGGAACCCTCACTCCTGCTGCACTCCGCAGCCAGTAGAGCTGCCGGGGGAGCGCGGTGGGCCATCTCAAAGTTGTGCACCATCCGTATCCTTCGGTGCTCCTCCCGACGACCGTATGTCGATAGCTGCATTGGAGGGTGAGTCAGACTTTTCTGGATATGACGCGCCGGCGCAGTTGCCTCCTTCGGGTACAGTAGCTGTGCCCGATACAGATCCGGAAATGATGGCTATGCTTTCCTGGGCCACCAACGTGTGGAATCCTCCACCGTGTCCCGAGCCCTCGAGGCTGGACGATTGGTTTCTCGGGGTGGCATGAGCTGGTTCTCAGCCACCCACCCTGGTTCCTTTCTTCCCGGAGGTGCATGAAGAGCTCACTGGTACGTTGAAGGCACCTTTTACTGCCAGAAACCGTGCTGGTGGGTCCTCCTCCCTCACCCCCCTTGATGGCGGTGTGGCTAAGGTTTACACGCGCATCCCCCCTGTGGAGCGCTATGCAGCTGTGCCCTAACTCCACCTGGCGGGGGGAGCCGTCTCTCCCTTCCCGGGCCTGTAAGCACTCGTCGGACCTTACCGGCAGGGTTTACCAGGCCTGTGGGGAAGCTGCTTCCGCCTTACATGCTATGGCGTTGTTGCAGGTCCATCAGGCCAAGGCACTGAGGGGCCTGCACGAGGGTGGTCATGATCCGCAAGTTCTTCAGAAACTTCATGCCGCGACGGACCTCGCGCTTCGGGCGACGAAGGTTACAGCGCGGCCAGTGGGTCGTGCGATGTCCACTTTGGTGGTCCAGGAACGCCATCTCTGGCTGTGTCTGGCCGACATTAGGGATACCGACAAAGTCAGGTTCCTTAATTCCCCCGTGTCCCAGACCGGCCTCTTCGGTGACGCGGTCGAGAACTTTGCCCAGCAGTTCTCGGCTGTACAGAAGCAGTCTGAGGCGATCAGTCACATCCTGCCACGGCGGTCCGCTGCTGCATCCACCCTACCGCCAGCAGCACCTCAGCCTGCTCGTCGCCGAGGGCTACTCCCTGCGGCTGTCCCCGCTCCTGCACCGCAGGAGCAGCCTCCACCCAAGTGGTGCCGTGGAGCCAGTCATAAGCGGGGTCCCCATCCCGTCCAGGCCCCCGTCCACCTCTTCTATCACCAGTGGACAGCAGCGCGCAGTTCGAGAAGGTTACCCAAGCCTCTCCTGCACCCCTTGTCCGACTGTGGAACCAGGTAAGTGTTGCACAGCACACTCAGACCCCGCTACGTTCCACCTCGCTGCCCCACTGCGGGTACGCCTACAGTCCGCTTGGTCCCGCTTGTGCGATCTCTGTGAGCCTGGTTAACGCTCCACAGTCCGTCTTGCTGGCTCATTCGGACCATCAGGCTCGGCTATGCGATTCAGTTCGCCCGGCGTCCCCCCAAGTTCAGAGGTGTCCACTTCACTTCAGTGAAAGCTGTCGATGCCCATGTCTTGCGTGCGGAGATCGTAGTCCTACTGGTGAAGGACGCGATAGAGCCGGTCCCTCCAGCCGATATGAGGTCAGGATTTTACAGCCCTTATTTCATGAGCTGCGCTGCCGGGAGAGTGGCGACTCCACCCCCAGGTGGTCCAGCTGATTTGGGGAGAGTTCGGCGAAGCTCAGGTAGACCTGTTTGCTTCGCCAGAAACCTCTCACTGCCAGTTGTTCTACTCCCTGTCCAGGGGGACACTCGGTACAGATGCACTGGTGCACAGCTTGTCCCGGGGCCTTCGCAAATATGCGTTTCCCCCAGTGAGCCTACTTACACAGATCTTGTGCATAGTCAGGGAGGACGAGGAGCAGGTCCTGCTAGTTGCGCCCTATTGGCCCAACCGGACCTGGTTCCCGGAACTCACGCTCCTCGCGACAGCCCCTCCCTGGCAGATTCCTCTGAGAAAGGACCTTCTTTCTCAGAGACGGGGCACCTTTTGGCACCCGCGTCCAGACCTCTGGAAACTCCATGTCTGGTCCCTGGACGGGACGCGGAGGTTCTAGGTGACTTACCCCCTGAGGTACTTAACACCATTGCTTCGGCACGTGCACCGTCTACGAGACATGCTTACGCCTTGAAGTGGAACCTGTTCGTCGAGTGGTGTTCTTCTCACCGAGAAGACCCCCGAAGATGTTCGATCGGTGTCGTGCTTTCCTTCATGCAGCAAGGGTTGGAGCGTAGGCTGTCTCCCTCCACCCTCAAAGTTCATGCTGCCGCTATTTCCGCATCCCATGACCACATCGATGGTAAGTCTGTTGGTAAGCATGACCTGGTCGTCAGGTTCCTTAGGGGGGTGAGTCGGTTAAATCCTCCTCAACCCCCCACCATACCCTCTTGGGACCTTGCTCTGGTACTTCGAGCACTCCAGATTGCTCCCTTTGAGCTTTGCAGTCAGCAGACTTAAATATTCTGTCTATGAAGACTTTGTTGCTGGTTGCATTGGCCTCCATCAAGAGGGTAGGGGACCTGCAGGTATTTTCGGTCGACGAATCGTGCCTAGAGTTCGGGCCGGGTGACGGACATGTGGTACTGAGACCCCGGCCTGGCTATGTGCTCAAGGTTCCTACCACTCCCTTCAGGGACCAGGTAGTGAGCCTGCAAGCGCTGCCCCTGGAGGAGGCAGACCCAGCCCTGGCTTTGCTCTATCTAGTTCACGCCTTGCGACTGTACATAGACAGAACTCAAAGCCTCAGGACCTCAGACCAGCTCTTTGTCTGTTACGGAGGCCAGCAGAAGGGAAAAGCTGTCTCCAAGCAGAGGATGGCCCACTGGATAGTGGATGCCATCGCCTTGGCTTACCAAGCACAAGACATGCCCTGCCCGCTCAGGTTGCATGCCCACTCTACGAGAGGCATGGCATCCTCCCTGGGCGCTGGCTCGTGGCGCCTCGCTGACAGATATTTGTAGAGCTGCGGGCTGGGCGACACCTAACACGTTCGCTAGATTCTATAGCCTTCGTGTCGAGCCGGTCCTCTCGTATTCTCACCTCAGGTCAGAGGCACGGAGAGGTCCCGGCTTAGTGCCAGCTTGCTGCGTTACATGCGCTTATTGCTCCAGAGAGTCCCTACAAGGCAGACCCTGTTGAGTCCTCTGATCACCCTTCGGCAGCCAGACGTGGCGGAACGTCTTGTGCCAGGCCTTTACTCCGTTGTATCCTTGAGAACCGGATTTAGGCTGGGTTCCATATGTGTGACCCTATGGGGATCCCATATGTGTTATTCCACGGGTTGCTCCTAAACGAAGCCCGTGTCTTTCCCTCTGGGAGAACCCACCTCTCGTCAGGTGGGAGTCACCCCAGTACTTCCATATGTAGTACAGCCCTACGGGGTTAGACCATATGTACTTCTCCACATAATTCCTTTGGGGAAGGATGTAGCTTCTGCAGCGTACCTTTCCAGTGAAAGGGTACGCTTTCCCAGTGTTATCCAATAGTCTCACTGAATGGGTTTTGGGGAACAGCAGTGATCGACACTCTCTGTGTTTGCCCTGTCCCACCGTCCTTAAGCAAGGGGGTACAGGAGGCTTGCTACAGAGCGCTGGAAGGGAGCAGCTGCTGCATATGATTGCATGCCAATGTGCATTGGCTTGTTTTAGTTACACTCGAAGTAGATTGGCCTCTCTAGCGAGATTCCTATTCGTCGGTCAGTCCGACGTACTTCTCCGTTCCCTCCTTCAGGGAACGAGGGTTACCTATGTAACCGAGACGTTATTTTGAACTGAAGAAATACCTGCTTCACCGTTAATATTACTTTCTTTTTTTTTTTTAACTAAAACCAGACAAAAATTTGTATCATAAACACGCAGCACATTTTATATTTTTTTCAGGTATACATTCAATATAGTCTGTTTATTTTTTTGATCTTACATCTTCTGGAGTGTTTGAGCATGTACGATGTTCAGATAAAAAGGGTTCTCGCCATCTTGTTGTGTTTCACAGCATTCTGTAATAAGAAGAATACTTTGAGTCAAATCCACATACAGTAATTATCAGTTTTGCCACCAGAGGCCATTATCACCACATTATGAACAACCAAAGCTATCTTTTAACCTGTAACCTACATCTCCTGCAACATATTGCATGGTGCTAACATGAGTTATGGGTTCACTTCCAAATGAACTCACAGAACTGATAAAATGCATCTATTCTACCGGAGAGGCACTGCAAGACTCTTTTGAAATATTTTTTTGAAAGATTAATAGTATAATGTAATGTTCATGGTTATAGTTAATTAACTACTTGTTCAGTACTTTGTGACGTGTTAAGCATTTCATGTAACATGGTTTGAAAAAAGAAAAATTGACAGAGTGCTTATTGTGGTTGGTGCATTCACAGTCCTTAAAGGGGTTATGAACTACCTTTTTTCATTTTGTACTGTTCTCTGAGGGCCACTTATAATGTTTTCAAGATTTTGCATTAAAAAACATCATAATTTAGAAGTAATAAGCTATTGTAGTAAAGAGAGCATGGTCCCTTTAAGCATATTCACTGTTTATTCTGTTCCTATTCCTATTGGCTGTTTAGTTACGTCAGTCTGAGAATATACGCTGAGTTACGTGTGTACGTGAAGTCTTTTGTAGAGGTTGCCCTCATGCTCATCGGGAAAGCTGCCATTCTGTGCCGGAGCAAGAGCACCGATCAGCGAGAACAGTGACATACAGACTGTGTATTTATGCAAATTGTACTGTTGGTGAGTGAACTGTGTAACTACGTTGTTCAAGAAGTTAAGTAAACTCTACGGAGAAGATCATCTTGTCGTGGCTCATTCCTCCCACGCATCCACATAGACCAACGCATAAACGAAACTAACTGCACGCACGGCAACTGGTGTCAGAAGCGGGGATTTCATCTGGAAATTTCAACTACACGTATGAAACGAGAGGAAAGTTGGATGCTGGCGAAACAGCATATACAACAGAAGCGGATACGCAGTAAGCAAATTTGTTAGTGCTCATTCAGGACGAGATGCAAGCAGACTGACGTCATCGCGCCCGATGAGAACTGCATAGACTCAACTACAAAGTGAATTGCCAGATATAAAAGACTCGAATGCTCCACAAGAACATCTGTAAAGTTTATTGCTGTAAAGTTTATTGAAAAAAGAACATAAAAGAAAAAAAAAGAAAAAGAGAAAATATTAATAAAAAGAAAATAAATTCAGAAATGTCCGAGGAAGAATTTTGTCATGGAGCTATGGCAGCAGCCCCTGATTCCAACCAACCCCCAGACTGGCTTAAGACAATGCTCGAAAACCAGAATAAAAATAACGAGCAACTGCAAATGATGATGGCTCCACTGTTGACTCATATTACAAGTGTTTCTCAAGCCCCACAAACATCAATGTTCACTGCACCCAGGGGTGACACACGAGAAAGCTCCCAGCCTACTGTCAGGGAAAGGAGGATGCCTTATTCAGATTCACCCTTCCTTCAAGATGATACTGAAAGGTCACGCAACATCACGGGTGGGCCATTCGCTGCCGAGCTAGAAGTAATTCAACAAAGAGCACGTACTTCAGGTCCCTCCAGAGCTACCCCCTCCACCGAGACTGGCACAAGGCACCGAAACACTGAGCGTGGCTCCCAGCCATTTCCACATACTTATATTGCTGAACAAAGATCTAGTATGCCTCAAGGCCAGCCAATTGCTGCAGAGGGTCCCAAGGCAAATCTTGCTGTTTTTGACGGTAGTGGAGATTGGGAGTCATTTCTGGTACCATTTGAACAGCAGGCCAGGAAGTATGGTTGAAGTGGAGACTACAGAGTGGACTGTTTGTATGGCTGTCTGAGGGGGCCAGCTATTAAGTATGTCTGTTCACTTCCTGAACATATCCATGAGGATTACACCCTTCTTAAGGAGCAGTTAACGCAACGTTTTGGTCAGCATGACCCCCCAACTACAATAAGAAGGAAACTGGGCGAACTCCGCCAGCTCAAAGAGTCAGCAGCCGAGTTTGCAGAGGAGGTTCAACGCTTAGTCACCTTGGCCTACCCTGGTGTGGAGCTTGATCTGCAGGACCAACTCGCTACAGACTTCTTCCTCAAGGGACTTCGTAACCAAAAAGTTGCTTATGAAGTAATGAACAAGGATCCCCATTCATTAGTGGAAGCACAAAGACTTGTAGAGGCCCATGAGCACAATTATCGAGCCACCTTGGGTCGTGATATTGATGTAAAGAGCAGAGCCAGACGTATTTCCTGGGCGGATGATGAGGAGCTGTCCACTGATTCTCCAGCCGTTTCACGCAGAGTCCAAGGTCCAAGCTACGCTACTACAGACCAAGTAGCTGCTCTCTCACAGAAGACTGCATTCCTAACAGAGCAAGTAGAGAAAATTAGTAAGAGCTATGTGTCTACTGACCAGTTTAACCTCCTGATGCAAAAGATGGAACAGCTGCAATCAAAGCTGGATATCCTCACCGCCAGAGAGCCAAGAAAGCTGGAGGAAGTAAATCAGGAATGGAGGTGAGGACGGTCTCCAACACAAGATAGCACAGCACGAACAAAAACCTACTCGCCAAGCCCCAACCGCGCCGGAGCAGGTTTGTGCTATCAGTGTGGTGAAGAAGGGCATTTTCGCAGAGAGTGTGTGAGGCTGTCAACTCCGCCACTCAACCCTAGTCAAACTAGTAAAGATCAGAACCATAGTACCACTTCAAAAGGGCCAGAATGCTGGAGGAGCCAGTCCCCCACACCACAGGTGGGACGTGCAAAAAGCAGAGGCCCAAGCTTGCTTATTGATGTGACTGTGAACAGCATTCCAACACAAGCTGTTGTAGACACAGGAGCTGAAGCAACAGTTATCTCAGAGACTTTGTATCAGCAGTTTCCCCTTGGTAAGCAGACAGCTACAACACAGACATGTCTCCATAATGCAGAATCAGGGAAGGACATGAATGCCAAAGGTGGACTGAAAGTTAAATTCCAAATTGGCACCTGGTGCATAGAATGGGATGTCTTTGTGGCTCCGATACGTGACCCTGTCCTTTTGGGGCTAGATTTTTTGCAGGCTGCAAACGTAACCATCCATACTAGTGGCAAAGTGTTCATTGCAGAAGAACTAGTTCCTGCTAAGATCGTTGGGGGTGATGGAACTGATTATCACGTTGCTCGAGTGGTCCTAGAGACAGACACAATGTTACCACCAGAAAGTGAATGTCTAGCCTGGGGTGAAGTTGACAATCCAAAGCCTGGTGTCTGCGCTGTCCTGGAGCCCTACCTGATCACCGAAACTGTGGCTTCAGGGAGTGTTGTCACGACCATGGAGCGACGAGTGATTGTTAGGCTTTGAAATCTTTCTAGCAATAAAACTACCTTACTAAAAGGGGCCTGTCTTGGTCTCTTGGTCGAAACATATCCAGATGAGGGCTTATTAGACTACGAACAGCGGGAAAGAAACTGTGATAGTACTCAAGAACAAAGTGATGACACATATCATTCCGATCTGAGAAGACTGACAACTGCCACAGACATACCTGAGCATCTCCAAGCCCTTTATGCTGCTTCAAGTGAAGCATTAAGTGAGGTGCAGCAACAGCGACTTATTGAGCTTCTGATCTCATACAGACTTCTCTTCGCTGTTTCAGATTTGGACCTTGGCCTCTTAACAGCTGTCACACACAGGATAAACACTGGAGCTGCAGGGCCAGTACGCCAGCCAGTCAGACGGACTCCCCTTGGATTTCAAGAGGAAGAGGAGAGGCATCTCAACGCTATGCTGGAAGCAGGAGTCGTTAAACCTTTTGCCTCAGAGTGAGCGTCACCCGTGGTGTTAGTCCGTAAAAAGGATGGAGGTGTTCGCTGGTGTGTAGACTATCGGTGTCTCAACAGCTGACAGCCAAGGATGCCTATCCTCTCCCCAAAATTGAGGAATGCCTTGATGTCCTTGGTGGAGCTTGTGTCTTCTCTACCCTAGACCTCCAGTCTGGCTACTGGCAAATTGCAGTAGATGAAATGGACAGAGCAAAGACTGCCTTCATCACTCGCTATGGCCTTTATGAATACACTCGTATGCCCTTCGGATTGTGCAATGCTCCAAGCACTTTCCAAAGGGCAATGGAGCTTGTTCTTTGAGGACTCCAATGGGAAACTCTTCTGATTTACTTGGATGACATCATCATACTAGGTAAAGGGGTCGATGAGAGCCTTGATCGACTTGAAGCTGTATTCCAGTGCCTTTTCAGCTATGGATTAAAGCTAAAGACATCCAAGTGTCACCTGCTTAAAGAAGAAGTTATTTTCCTGGGCCACGTGGTCAGTGGCAAAGGTATACGGCCCAACCCATCTTTGATTAGTGATATGGAAGCTTGGAACCCCCCCCCCCCCACGAGTGTACATGAACTGAAGGCCTTTCTTGGCCTGTGTAACTACTACAGGAAGTTTGTTCCAGCATTTTCTGAGAATGAACTCCTAAGAAAAGAAGCAGCATTCCTGTGGACCGAGGAGCACCAGAATGCTTTTACACAGCTCAAAGAAAAGCTAACTTCTGCACCTGTGCTCGGATATCCTTTAGTGGAGGGAAAATACATCCTGGACACAGATGCATCAAATCACAGTATCGGGGCGGTCTTGGCACAACTTCAGTGGGGAGAGAAGAGAGTTATCACTTATGCAAGCACCCACCTCACTCCAGCTCAGAGGAGATACTGTGTAACAAGACGAGAGTTGCTGGCTGTTGTTTGCTACACCCGCAAGTTTCGACACTACCTGCTCGGAAAGAAGTTTCTTCTACGCACAGATCACAACAGCCTCACCTGGTTGTTCCGGTTCAAACATCCTGAGGGACAGCTTGCTCGCTGGCTAGAAGAGCTGTGTCAGTATGATTTTGACATCGAGCACAGTGCTGGAAAACATCATTCAAACGCTGATGCGATGTCAAGATGTGGTGGCGAGCTCTCCAATACGTGCAACTGCTATCAGGCAGGGAAGTGTGTTTCAAATCTGCCATGTGGAGGATGTAAACATTGCCAAAAGCTGCATGACCACTGGGAGAGGTTTGAAGAAGACGTGGATGATGTGGTTCCACTTGCAGTAAGGAGCATTGAGTGTGCAACAGAGGAACACGTTATTGACAACCCTGGTGCAGGTGATGAGAACAGGGCAGCTGCAGAGTTGTTTGAAACCCCATGTGTGAACTGGCTAGAAGCATTATCAAAAGAAAAGCTAGCACAAGAGCAGAGAGCTGATCCTGATCTCTCCATTCTGCACAAGTGGAAACAGGCGGGAGCCCTTCCAACGAAAGAGGATGTTGCGTTGAAAAGTCCAGCAGTAAGATAATACTGGCTGTGTTGGCCACAAGTTGAACTCCATCAAGGTGTTTTCTTTTATCGTTGGGAAAGGCCAGGAGGACTCAGTCCCTCCCTACTGCTGCTAGTACCTGCCTCAATGCAAACAGAAGTGTTACAAGCCTGCCATAATCCACCGCAATCTGGCCATTTGGGTGAAGGAAAGACTTTGGAGCGACTTCGTCAAAGTTTCCACTGGTATGGCATGGGTGGAGATGTACATTTGTACATACAGAGGTGCAGACACTGCAATGCCTGCAAAGTTGCTGGGTCGACCAAGATAGCCAAGCTTCAAAATTACCAAGCAGGGGCGCCAATGGATCGGATCCACATTGATATACTGGGCCCATTTCCTGTGTCCAGTTCAGGAAACAAGTACGTTCTAATCATCATTGACCAGTTCACTCGCTGGGTAGAAGCCTTTCCTGTGCCAGACCAAGGGGCAGAAACTACGGCTAAGACACTCGTCTATGAGTTCATCTCCAGGTTTGGTGCACCACTTGAACTGCACACAGACCAGGGTCGAAATTTTGAAAGTTCATTATTCAGAAATGTTTGTAGTCTTTTGCAGACAACCCCTTACCATCCTGCCTCCAATGGGCAAGTTGAGAGGTTCAATCGAACGCTCCTTCAGATGATTCGATGCTACGTGAACCAGAATCAGAAAAACTGGGATGAGCATCTTCCTCTCCTTACATCAGCGTACCGTAGTTCCCAGCATGCAGTTACTGGATTCACACCAAATAGGCTCATGCTTGGAAGGGAAGTTTACCAACCTCAGGATCTGTGGTCTGGTATGGCAGAGCAAAGGTCATACAGTTTGGAAGTGCCAGATTTCCTGTACAACTTGGAAAAAGGATTGAGAGACGCACATGATGTTGCCCGGGAGCACCTTCAAACAGCTCAACAACGGCAAAAGAAGATCTATGATCTCAGGGCTCAGGAGAGGAAGTATGTTGTTGGAGATCTGGTGTATATGCTGGACAGTACTAAAAAAAAGGACAGAGTCCAAAACTCCAGGCACCTTGGAAAGGCCCCTTTGTGATATCTGCCAGCTGTGGCCCAGTACTTTATGAGGTCCAGGGGTTACGATAAAAGAGAATCATGCATCACGATCGTTTCAAGACCTATGACTGTGAGGTGATCCCAGCGAGGGTCAGACGTCAAAGGAGTGAGATCCTGCAAAAGAGCAAGGATACCCCTGACAACCCTATTATGCAAGAACCTCTACATGAGCCTGAACCACCTGCATCTCAGGGTAGCAGTGAAACTGAATCCATTTCTTCTGACCAGGAACCTCAGGAGAACCAGGACAAGGAGAGAAAGCGGCAGCCAGCAGCTCGTCGACGCAGAAAAAAACTTGGACTTGGACTGATGTCAGACATAGGAGGAACAGAGACAATCAAGAGAACACATAAAGGAAGAGAAATTCGGAAGCCGGCAAGATACAACAGTTAGTGTTCACTATTGCTTACACTGTTCATTATGTACAGTTTCTTAGTTCTTTGTTTGATTATTATTGCTTTCTTTGTACTGAAGGGACTCAGTACTGCTAAAGGGGGGATAGTGTAGTAAAGAGAGCATGGTCCCTTTAAGCATATTCACTGTTTACTCTGTTCCTATTCCTATTGGCTGTTTAGTTACGTCAGTCTGAGAATATGCGCTGAGTTACATGTGTACGTGAAGTCTTTTGTAGAGGTTGCTCGCATGCTCATCGCACGGTCGGGAAAACTGTCGTTCTGTGCCGGAGCAAGAGCACCGATCAGCGAGAACAGTGACATACAGACTGTGTATTTATGCAAATTGTACTGTTGGTGAGTGAACTGTGTAACTACGTTGTTCAAGAAGTTAAGTAAACTCTACGGAGAAGATCATCTTGTCGTGGCTCATTCCTCCCACGCATCCACATAGACCAACGCATAAACGAAACTAACTGCACACACGACACTATTTTCTGTCCTGTTTTGACCCCCCTCATCAGAACACTCCGTTTGAATAGGCGTGGTGGATTGTAGACTCAGAAGTAATCACCCCCTGCTGTGATTGGCTAACAGTTGTGTATGTTTGACAGCATACATTCCTCATAGATGGATGCTGTTGTAATTTAGGTAAAAACACATAAATAACTCAATTCATATCAAATGACCTGTAAGAAGAGACAAAGCAACAGTGACCACGTTATGAAAACAGTTACTGCAACATTACTGTCGGATTCAATATAGTCGGCACAGCATCGTCTTTTAGTTTCAATCTTTTTGAAAATCCTGCATCGAATTGTGCCTTATTTGTAAACAAATCCGCAGTAAAAGTGAACAAAGGTCCAAGTTCTTACTGATGTAAAATATGTAAGATAAGATATGTAAGATAAGAGAAATACTCAAGTGTGTATTTGTGTTTGCTTGCATGTGCTTATTTTATGTTGATTTTCCAATACAGGTAAATGAACATCTGCGAGACATTTTGGCACAAGAAAAAATAGGTAAAGATGTAGACGATCCCTACATTCTTAAAAAGGTGAGCATATTCTTTAATAATGCATTGATATTGTATCAACAGATCACATACCAACATAAGGCAAAGTTAAGGAAAACATAAGGAAAAGCATTACAAAACTCAGATGCAGCAAATAATATTGATACACATTTTGTTGTTACTTTTGATATACAGTAATATTTTAGCATTTAATTTTAAAGACAGCTACAGCTTATTCTTAATTTATGATATGTCAAACATCTTTTATCAAAACAATAAAAAGAAATAAGGTAATTAAAATCTTCAGTAGTACTCACAGCATAGCTTATTTTCTTTGTTCTTTGTTCTTGAAGCACCGTGCTAGTTTTCAGCTTGTCTTTTCTGTTTTAAAGCAATGTGTTGGATATACCTATATGAGTGGCTGCACGCACTACACGCCCCACGCTTAGTCATCGTCAGAGCACAAACCTGCTTGTACAGGTTCAGACATGTTAAGAATTTTATTTAGCCTTAGGCAGTCTGTATACAAAACAGTACCTTGACACATTTGAATAAAGAGGCTATTTTTTTTCCTGGTTGCTATATTTTTCCTGGTTGCTATATGTTGTTATAACCTTTCAATTTTCATCAAATGTGAAATATTCCTTAAGGGGACAGTTCACCCAAAAATGTAAGATCTGTCAAAAATAAAAATGTACCCACCCTTATGTTTGTCCTAAACCTGTATGACTTCTGTGAAACATAAAAGAGGGTGTTTTGAGACATTTTCTGTTCTTTTTTTTATTTAGAAAATGTAGACAATAATTAGGTAAATTATTATTATTTTATTATTATAACTGTAGAAGATAGTTTTGCATGAGTGCCAGTAGTAAACATAATCTTTGGATGAATAAATAATTCACCATTACCTAAAGGCTGTTTGCTTTCATGGGTGTTACCAGGGTTGGGCTCAATTGTGAAAAAACACGAAATCTTAGCTATGCATTCAGTTCAGATCAATAACAGTGTGAACTTAACCAGTCAGCTGTAAGCATTCATGAATTTCATGAAACTTGACACTCACTCATTAGAGTTATCAGCCATTAAAACATTGGTAAAATCTCAGAAATGGGCATGGAGGATACTCTATAGTACCACCTTTTGACAAAAGTGTGAGGGGTAAGGGTTATTATTAGCTACAGTCACCAAACCCATGACATATATTGTTATCATTAAGCTGGGAATTTTTTTATTCATAGTCATTAGCTACGACCAACAGGAACTCAGCTATTTTGGTTTGTAGGTAGATATTTAGAAAAATCAGGCTGTGGATTTTTGCATACTCCTTCTAGGGCAATCATGCAATTCGTACAAATCTTTGTCTACGTGATTCCAAAAAAACAAAATTGCAAACGGTTTTTGGATGACTCAAATGGTGTTGCCATTGTGATTTATTAACTTAACAACAAAAAAGGAAACAGGAAATGTCTTATTTAAAATGCATTGTCCAAACTCCTCAAAACTTTTTACATACGGTCAATAATAAGTCGCTCAGTTTATATTAGTTAAAATGACAAAAGAAAAACAAAGAATAAGTTAAAGTCATTGTAAAGGCAATTCAGAGAATTGTTTCTAAACACATTATACAGTAAATGTTAGAAATGTATTGCTGAAAGACGTTACAAAAACTGTGAACTATGTAGTACTGAATTTTGGGGTTAGACCGTTAAATAGATTTTCCTATTTTTATGTTCATGATTTTTTTTAGGTGGGCCTGAAAGCATGTCTCGATGATGTAATGAAGCCACTGCATGGCCCCTCCCCTCCCCTAACACTATAAGTATATATAATATAGTATATATTATATATGTAAGTATACATAAAGATATTTAAATGAGCTCACCTGCTCGATCTCATGGCCATAAATGGCCACAGGGCCATAATCCACTACTGAACGAGGGTCCACCAGCATTTACACAGTCTTACTTATGTTAATCTGCAATTTATGTGCATCACACCAGGCCACAAGGTTTTCTACCGCTGCATAATGGGTGTTCAAATTGGAGTTTTTTTGTAAGCAGACTCTGTAGAACAGTATCATCAGAAAAATTTCACTATGTATTGATTTGGCTCCACACTGAATGTAAACAAAAATGGCGAAGATACACACCCCTGAGCTAGCTTTCTAAGAAGAATGTGTGGCTGTATTAAGTTAAAAGCTGAACTGAAGTCAATAAAAAGTAGTCTGGCATATGCAGTCGGACATTCAAGATGCTACAGAATGAGATGCATTATTGTTGCAATGGCATCACTTGTACTTCGATTTTTTGTATAAGCAAACTGATATTTATCAAGCAATTGCTCCACATCTGTACGTAACTCTTCAAACATAAGCCTCTCAAATGATTTAAGAACATTTGAGGTAATCATTATCCTCCTGAGGGCACACCTTTTTGGGTACTGGGATGATAACAGATTTTTTCCACAGTACCGGCACAGTATGAGTGTCTATAGAAAACTGAAATAGTTTATGCCAGGCAGGTGACAACTCCTCAGCAAAGGTTCTTAACATATTATTATTAGAGGGAGCATCCATTCAGGTTGTAGCGGTATTTGACAGTTGAGAGACAGCAGCTTTCCCGCGAGTGGGCGTGGTTTCAGCACCAACAAAAACAAGTGATGTTGAGCCGTTGAAATGCAATGAGCAGTGAAAGAGAACTCATTTTGCTATATGTGCATGCTGTCTGAGAGACTGTTTCTGAGTGCTGTCAGAGAAGCGTGCACATGAAGATAGTGATCAGAGCACGGGAGTATTGAACAAGAGTTATTTTTGCCGCTTTATAGGTCTTGAACGGTTGAATACATACATTTGTATGTGTCAAAATGCCCGTCTTTGCAAGTATTCTTGTAAACACAGTAATTTAGGTCTTGAGTGAAAGCAAACAAATGAGAAAGAAAACACACGTGTAACAGTATATTGGATCTGGGCAGCTCTTAAAGTGACAGCAATCATTCATCTTAATCAAACAACAAATAAGAGAAAATCTCTCAATGCTCTTGACTAAGTCACTTATGTAACTTTAATAAGAACAAATTTAATTTACACAGTGAAGAATATGCAGTATTTTTATACATTTGGTTACTTTATACAATGCATGTAGCATTATTCATTTATTTTTTTCTACTGTATTTTTTTTTCTATTGCGAGTATTTAGTTTTTTATTTTTATTTAATATTTAATGAGCTTGAGTTTTTTTATTTTATTTAGGCTAGTATTAGTTTTTCTTTATTTGTGATATTGACACTGGTCACAATGAATTATGAAATTTCTATTGTATCAAATTTTGATATCATAAAGACCTTATTTAAAGCAAAAATAACTCATGATATATACCATTATCATGAAATAAAATTACTCATATCATGATAAAAGATTTTGGTCATATCGCCTACTCCTATTTACAGATAATTAAAAGTTTTGGTAACAATTTACAATAATTTGTAAACATTAGTTAATGCATTAACTAACTAATGTTAACAGATGCAACTTTAAATTACATTACCAAAGTTTTATATATTGTTCCCTTTCTGTGTGTGTATCTGTTTCACCCTCTTCACCCTTTTATTCCTGTAACCCTTAAAATCAGACTGCCAAAGGGTTACTGTAAATGCATGTGCCCGCTGTGCGCTGTTTTCTTGATGCCACCAGAGTTACAGTGGCACTTGTGCTTGTGCCTGTCATCACTGCTTGCAGCTATATTTCAGCTTGATAATAATAATAATAATAATAAACTTTATTTTATATAGCGCATTTAAAAGTAGCATCTCAAAGCGCTTTACATACATATACAAATATGAAGTAAAAAGATACACACAAAAGTACAGGCAGTAAAAAACAATCAAACAATACAAAACCAATATAATAAAACACAAAGTAATCACATAAATCACATAAAAGCTACCCTAAAAAAGTATGTTTTTAGGGATGATTTAAAAACACTAAGGGATTCTGCATTCCTAATCTCAGAGGGCAGGGAATTCCATAATTTAGGAGCCAATTGTCAGTCCTCTGTCGTGTGTGTGTCATGTGTTCCCACCTCTTGTGTCCATATTTGGTTTGTTTCCTGTCCTCGTTAAGTGTCATTATGAGTTAATCCTTGTCCAGCCCTGTTGGTCTAATTATCTATGATTTACCTGTGTATTTATAGTCCTGTCTGTTCAGTTTGATTTCGTCTGGTCTTCTCGTTATTACCGGTGTTTCCTGTCCATGTCAGTCATGCCTTGTCTTGCCCTGTCCTGATGACTACATTAAAGTCTATAATTTGAGTTTACGTCCTCGTCTGCGTGTTCCTGTTTCTCCCTCGTGTGTGCACCGTGACACCAATGAAGAGAAAGCCCGATCACCTATAGTTTTAAGCCGAGTTGTTTGAACAGTTAAAAGACCAGCTTCAGAGGAGCGTAGAACATGTGTAGGTGTTGTAACGGTTACCTCCTGTTACAAGGTTTATTTTGGGTGCTATGCTCATCCTGACCTCTAGGTGGCACCTATAGCCTCACCCTTTTCTGTATAAGACAGGAAGCAGTAGAGTAAGAAGCAGATTCTGTTTGAATCCCTCATGGCTTCGTGGTTGTACAAACAATCCTGGTTGGAGAAACGTTTAGTTTGCTGCTCAACCGTAAGTTTATTGTTCTGTTTTTGCACTTTGATGTCTATGTAATTGGTGGGTACTTTTAAGTTTAACCTTTAGTGGGGTTTACTGTGTAATGTTTTGTGTATTATGTTTGTTTGGTTACTATATGGATTCTGATAAGTTGTTGTTTTTTTCTAGAGGATTTTTGTTTGTCCCAATTCATGCTAATTTAGCATGTTAACGTCTTTGAGGAGTGAATTAACAACTTTGGTGTTCCTTTGAGTGCATCATTGCACCTGTCCAAGGATTGCACCCAAAGCTTCCCGGCCTACCTCTGCAAGGATTTCTACATTGCATCTATCATCTCATCAACAGATAAGACTGTTAAACTGCTCATGAACTGCACCACTTTGAAAAACTAGCACAAAACGTCATCAGCATATGTGGACATTCCGTATTCGAAACCTTGCTCATTTATTCTGGACATTGTGTTTTGTTTGGTTTTGTGACTGTTTGCTGGGGTAATTTGTGTATTTGGGAAGCATGTTAATATGGTGTTTGTGAATAATTGGAGGGGATGGTTTAATACAGTTTGGAAAAGGGATATCCCTTGTCTTTGTCCTTTTTGTTTAGCATTAATCAAAACTTTATTACACCGTAACCTATAGGACCTCTTGCAAAATTGATCCCCCCTTTAACCTGTAACGATCCCGGTTGAAAATAGTCGGGACAGTTATAGATTGGCGCCCAAACAGGGACTTTTGCAAAACGTGTTTCAAGGTTTTCAGTTTTATGTCTGTTTGTTACTTGTTGTTTCAGTCATGTCTGTCACATCACACGGTGTGGAGGATGAGTACGAACCCAATCCTGATTTCACTGCTGGCCCGTTTGTTACGAGAAGAGATCCATGGCCTGTGCAAGAGCTCATCCATACTCTCAGTGAATTATATATCAATTCTGACGACGATAATGATTCCAATGTTCCTTTTGACGACCCACTCCCCCCACCTCCTCCTCCTGATGATGACACAGTTTCTGATAATCACCCTTTAACACAAGTAATGGATTCATTGACCAACCGCATCTCCGCTTTGGAAGGTGAAGTTCAAGCCTGCACCCAAAAAGTGAGTCAATGTTGTTCACACTCTGAATTTATGGACCAGTGTCGACTATTGGAGGAAAAGTTGACCTACAAGATAGAAAGGGAGTGTGAGAGTTAAAAAAATTCTTGAGTTGAATAGAGGTGATTTAGGGAAGTCAGTGGTGGATTGTTTGAAGAGGAGAGATGCACAGATCGACAATAAGCTTAAGTCATATGCTCATGTCATGTCTACTCCAGTTTCTCTTCCTTTGCTCACCCCTGCCTTATCAAGAAACTCCAATCGACCATGTACTGGGCAACCTCATCTGTGTAAACCCAACCTTCCTGACACGGCAACGACTGCTCCCTATCGTCCTCCGGTAAGGGTTGAATTCCCAAAATTTGGTTCAGATGAAGACAATGATCCTATTACTTTTGTTGAACGTTGTGAGGAGTATTTTGCACTTAGACCACTTACCGATTCAGAAATATTAGCTTCGCTCACTTCAGTATTACAGGGGACAGCTAAAGACTGGTGGCTAGCAGAGAGAAGACACATTTTCACTTGGGGACAGTTCAAACAAGATTTCCTGCATGCTTTCTTGACAGATGATTACGAAGCTGAAGCTGCCAAGCGTTTGCTGGAAAGAAAGCAAGGTCCAAAAGAATCAATTCGAGATTTTGCATACCATTATCGTGCTTTGTGTTTAAGATGGAAGGAGGAGATATCTGAGAAAGAGATAGTACAGTCAATTTTAAGAAACTGCAATCCTCGACTCGCAAGCTTGCTAAGGGGTACTGTAAAAGAGGTGAGCGAGCTAGTGAGAGTTGGTACGCAAATTGAGAGAGATTTTGAAGAAGCCAAGAGGTATTGGAGTCAGAATAATGCTGAAATGCAGAAGCGCAGAAACCAAACCGACAGAGACACCCATCCCAAGGCCAATACATCACATACTCGTATTCTACAGTCTGCTTCTAATACCAATCTGTCCAACTTGAAGATAATCACCCTGCCAATGTTGATCCGTGGGAGATATTTTCAAGCCATGATTGATACAGGTAGTTCGCTGACTCTACTACAGGAATCCTGTTGGAGACAGTTGAGACACAAAGAACAGCTGAGTTCCAGTCGTGGTCAGACATTCAAGCAAGCCAACGGCCAAGTATTATCTTCTTTGGGGATGTGGGACTGTGAATGTGAAGTGCAAGGCAGGAGATATGACTTGACTTTGTATGTTATGAAGGATGAAGATCTCACTGTACCCGTCATCCTTGGAATGGATTTTCTGATGTCTACTGGAATTAGTTTGGATTTTAGTAAAGCTCTGTACTCATTGCCTGCCTCAAACCACTGCCAAGAGGAAACATTCTCATTCATGCCTTTCAATTTTCACAATGCCTTGCTGTCTTTCTACAATGCCTTACCCTTACCAGAAGAGTCGTGTGAAACACAGACCTTTGTGCATCAACTGATTACCACTGCAGACACGTCTCCAGAATATCAGTTCCGACTTAAACATCTGCTGAGAGAATGGCCCACTGTTTGCACCAATGAAATAGGACACGCTGATGTAGTCAAACACCGAATCATTACAACCAGTGAAGTACCCATCCGCAAGAAACCATACCGAGTATCAGTTGAGAAACAACAATTCATCGAACAAGAAATCAAGGTAATGCTGGACAAGAAGATCATCAGACCCTCATTTTCTCCATGGGCAGCACCTGTGGTCCTGGTACCGAAGAAGGGAGGTGGTCAGCGATTCTGTATTGATTTTAGAGGTTTAAACTCAAAGACGTACTTGGACGGTTACCCCATGCCTCAAATACATGAGATCCTTGAGTCTCTGCACGGAGCTGCTATTTTCAGTACCCTCGACCTCAAAAGCGGGTATTGGCAAGTTGAAATGGAGCCAGAGAGTATCCCCAAAACTGCTTTCACTACATCATCAGGACTATATGAATTTCTCCGTCTACCATTCGGCCTTAAAAACTCTGCAGCCACGTTCCAGCGATTGATGGAGTTAGTGCTGAAAGACGTAAGGGGTAAGAGTTGTTTTGTATACATTGATGATGTGGTAGTTTACTCCAAGTCTGAGGAAGAACATCTAATCCACCTAAGAGCAGTCTTCCAGTGTCTAAGCCGAGCAGGTCTCACCCTGAACCTCCAGAAGTGTAACTTGATGCAGAAGTCTCTGACGTTTTTAGGACATGTAATCTCAGCAGAAGGAATCAAAACTGACCCTGCTAAAGTTGAAGCTGTTGCTAACTTCCCTGTCCCCAAGTCTCTGAAAGAAGTGCAACGTTTCTTAGGTCTAGCAGGATGGTACCACAGATTCATCCCTCAGTTTTCAGATAAAGTCGCCCCATTGCATGCCTTGAAAAGAAAGGGAGCTACCTGGACTTGGACTGAGGAATGTCAGAGTGCTTTTGAAGTGATCAAACATGAATTGATCAGTGCCCCAGTTTTAATGGCCCCAGATCTGTCGAAGTCTTTTAGAGTCCAAACTGACGCTAGTGATATTGGTTTGGGAGCAGTTTTGACCCAAGATATAGATGATGTGGAACATGTCATTGCCTATGCCTCACGTCTGTTACAAGGAGCTGAGAAATCGTATTCAGTCTCGGAGAAGGAATGTTATGCGGTGATATGGGCAGTCGAAAAATGGAGACCATACTTGGAAGGACGACTGTTTGAGGTGATCACTGATCACGCAGCTCTAACCTGGGTATTCAACCACCCAAAACCATCTTCACGCCTAATCCGATGGTCCATCCGCTTGCAGGAGTTTGATTTCACCGTCAAATATCGTAAGGGTCAATGCAACATTGTGCCAGATACTCTCTCACGCAGTTTCCAAGATACTTCACCACTCACTATGATGTCACAGGTAAAATCCCAGGACTCATCAACCACTTTCTCCTCATTTCCTGTTGAATGGTCCGACATTGCAAAAGCCCAACAGGAAGATGCCGAAATTCAAGAACTCGTCACAAAAGCCAAAGCATCCATTAACCCAGATCCCACTCGCATTCATTACTTAATGGAAAATGGATTCCTGTTCCGCAATATGCCACAAGGGCCGAAAGGGCCCAAACTTCAATTAGTCATTCCTACCTGCTTAAGACAAAATTTTCTGAACTACGCACACAACAACCCTCTAAGTGGACACCTTGGCAGACTCAAAACTCTGTTAAGACTTGTAGATATTTGCTACTGGCCTACTCTACGCTCAGACGTGTGGAGGTATTGTAAGGAATGTCAGGTATGTCAAAAGCACAAACCATCTATTTCAAAATTAGCCGGCCATATGCAGTCTACACCTGTAGTGGAACCTGGCCATATGCTGGGAGTTGACCTCATGGGACCCTTTCCCAAAAGTTCAAAACAGAATGAACATCTACTGGTAATTGTGGACTACTGCTCAAAGTGGGTGGAGTTGTTTCCTTTGCGTGTTGCAAAAGCTCCACAGATTGCACGCATCCTGGTGGAGGAAATCTTCACCAGATGGGGCACCCCGAGGTATCTGACAGAGGGTCCCAGTTTACCTCACAACTACTCTGCCTGGTCTGCAAACAATGGAGTGTCATTCAAAAACTGGCCACTACTGCACACCCTCAAACAAACCTCACAGAACGAGTCAACCGTACTCTCAAAACCATGATCGCCTCATATGTTCAAGACCGTCACCGCCATTGGGATAGATGGTTGGCAGAGTTTCGTTTTGCCATTAACTCAGCTTGGCAGGAGAGTACAGGATTTACTCCAGCCGAAGTTATGATTGGGCGAAAGTTGAAAGGTCCCTTGGAGAGAGCGATTGCAAAAACACCTGACCCAGACAGCCCAGTATACCCAGTTCTGGAGAGGTACAAAGAGTTGATCCAGACAGTGCAAAGGAATGTGGAACGAGCCCAAGAAAAACAACGTCACTATTACAACTTAAGACGACGACAAGCTCTCTTCCAGGTCGGAGATTTGGTTTGGGTTCGTACTCATCCTCTGTCACGGGCTAACGAAGGGTTTATGGCCAAAGTTGCTGCAAAATGGAAAGGTCCTGCCAAAGTAATCAAATGCCTTGGTCCAGTAAATTACTCTGTATCTTTTGCTGATGTATCTTTTGTATCTTTTGGGGGCAGCCGTGGCCTAATGGTTAGAGAGTCGGACTTGTAACCCAAAGGTTGCAGGTTCGATTCCCAGGTCCGGCAGGGATTGTAGGTGGGGGGAGTGAATGACCAGCACTCTCTCCACCTTCAATACCACGACTGAGGTGAGACCCTTGAGCAAGGCACCGATCCCCCAACTGCTCCCCGGGCGCCGCAACATGGCTGCCCACTGCTCCGGGTGTGCACTTGGATGGGTTAAATGCAGAGGACAAATTCCGAGTATGGGTCACCATACTTGGCCACACACCACTTCCCTTCCCTGATGACCCTGATCATGTAGATTCTTATCATGTTCAAAATTTAAAGCCTTTTTATGGCCATGTTGAAACTCTTTCCAATTAAGGGGGGGGAATATGTAACGGTTACCTCCTGTTACAAGGTTTATTTTGGGTGCTATGCTCATCCTGACCTCTAGGTGGCACCTATAGCCTCACCCTTTTCTGTATAAGACAGGAAGCAGTAGAGTAAGAAGCAGATTCTGTTTGAATCCCTCATGGCTTCGTGGTTGTACAAACAATCCTGGTTGGAGAAACGTTTAGTTTGCTGCTCAACCGTATGTTTATTGTTCTGTTTTTGCACTTTGATGTCTATATGTAATTGGTGGGTACTTTTAAGTTTAACCTTTAGTGGGGTTTACTGTGTAATGTTTTGTGTATTATGTTTGTTTGGTTACTATATGGATTCTGATAAGTTGTTTTTTTCTAGAGGACTTTTGTTTGTCCCAATTCATGCTAATTTAGCATGTTAACGTCTTTGAGGAGTGAATTAACAACTTTGGTGTTCCTTTGAGTGCATCATTGCACCTGTCCAAGGATTGCACCCAAAGCTTCCTGGCCTACCTCTGCAAGGATTTCTACATTGCATCTATCATCTCATCAACAGATAAGACTGTTAAACTGCTCATGAACTGCACCACTTTGAAAAACTAGCACAAAACGTCATCAGCATATGTGGACATTCCGTATTCGAAACCTTGCTCATTTATTCTGGACATTGTGTTTTGTGACTGTTTGCTGGGGTAATTTGTGTATTTGGGAAGCATGTTAATATGGTGTTTGTGAATAATTGGAGGGGATGGTTTAATACAGTTTGGAAAAGGGATATCCCTTGTCTTTGTCCTTTTTGTTTAGCATTAATCAAAACTTTATTACACCGTAACCTATAGGACCTCTTGCAAAATTGATCCCCCCTTTAACCTGTAACGAGCCCGGTTGAAAATAGTCGGGACAGTTATAGTGTGTAGGGAGTTAAAAGCTCTGACAAATATTGAGGAGGCAAATTATTCAAGGCCTTATAAGTGAGAATGAGAATATTAAAATCAATACGAAAACTAACAGGAAGCCAGTGCAATTTTTCCAAGACAGGTGTGATGTGCTCCCTTGCCCTGGTCCTAGTCAGAATTCTAGCAGTTGAATTTTATACCAACTGTAATTTACTTTAATTTACCAGCCAGCAAAACAATAATCAATAAGTGAAAACGTCTCGGGTTACTCATGTATAACCATGTCCTGGTGGACACTTTGGGGAACGCCGTCTGCGTGACTGGTACCTGAAGCATGTGTAAAACAACTCCAATCGTATTGGTCCACGTGGCCCGTGATGTCATAGGCAGGTACCCGAA
Source organism: Aspiorhynchus laticeps (assembly GCA_023376895.1). NCBI lineage: Eukaryota > Metazoa > Chordata > Actinopteri > Cypriniformes > Cyprinidae > Aspiorhynchus > Aspiorhynchus laticeps. Next base: position 1,671,260 of record CM041816.1, read on the forward strand.
AGTATAAAAGGGCACCTGCTGAATACGTCACCAACTCAGATGTAAACAGACAGGCCGAAGGCATGGTGAGGGGACGCAACGTCTTGTTCCCTCTCGGGGAACCATGGTTACATGAGTAACCCGAGACATTCCCCTTCTAGGGAACTCAACGCTGCATCCTGGTGGACACTCTAGGGAATGATATCCAATCACGCCATGCCGAGGCGCATGCCTGTCCACCTGGTGAGAGAGCACCAAGGAGGTGACAGACATAAACCAAACATTTCTTTAGAAAGGGGCCAAGCCACTGACGCCTCGGGCAACTCCCATAACCTTGTAAAAAGAGGGAGCCCGATACCAGATAAGGTTGAACACCCTAACCAAGCTAAGAACACAGCCATCCTCAGATAGCTGTGCTATGTGAGCGATAGTAGCCAGATACATAAGACCACTGATAGGCTGGAAGCCTAGAGGAGTTCTCAAGATTGCTACCAACAATCCCAGCTAGGACACAGCTATCCGCAGATAGTTATATCCAAAGAGTCTTATGAAAAATGACCTTCCTAAAGAGCTGCCCAGACCAAGGTAATGGTTAATCTACTTAAAACTCTACTTAATCTCTGGGAGACCGCTACTTAAAAACACCCAGAAGGGGAGCAGTCACATAGCTATCCTCAGATAGCTATATCCCTAGGAAGGGGCTACAGGACCAAAAACTAAAACCCCCTGGTAAACTTACCTGTGAAGCTGCCCAGACCACAGAGAGTGGGCTATCTACTTATGACCCTAGCAGGGGAGATGGCACCATCAATGCAAGGGGCTCAGGGAGACCGCTACTTAAAAACCCAGAGAAGGGGAGCAGTCCCTAAGCTAGCACATAGATATGCTCAGATAGCCATGTACCTAGGAAGACTTCACTCTTGGTGGAGGTCTCAGCATAACGACTCTCTAAAGCAAGAGGAGACCCAGCTACACTCAACGCCAGAGGCACGTCCTAAAGCCACTACGTTCTCAAAATTCTGGCCATTTGATAATACCTAGAATATCAAAATCAACTGCGGGTGGCAGATCCTTTTCCTATTTAGGTCCCAAACTCTGGAACAATCTACCTAACACTGTTCGGGAGGCAGACACACTCTGTCAGTTTAAATCTAGATTAAAAACCCATCTCTTTAACCTTACACATAATACGCTTCTAATATTCAAATCCGTTAAAGGATTGTTAGGCTGCATTAATTAGGTCACCAGGAACTGGGAACACTTCCCAAAACACCCGATGTACTTGTTACATCGTTAGAAGAATGGCATCTATGCTAATATTAGTCTGTTTCTTTCTTATTCCGAGGTCACCGTAGCCACCCAGATCCAGGCCGTATCCAGATCAGATGGTCACTGCAGCCACCCGGATCCAGTCCGTATCCAGATCAGATGGTGGATCAGCACCTAGAGATGACCTCTACAGCTCTGAATGCCAGTGGAGACCAGGACAACTAGATGAGCCCCAGAGACTGATCGCCAGTGAAGACCCTGTCTCCTAGACGGCCATCGGGACAAGACCACAAGAACCAGATGAGTCCTTTGCACAATCTGACTCTGCTTTAGCCTAGATTTTTAAACTGCTGATTTTGTCTGGCCAAAGGAGAATGAGACTATTTCGACACTATTTCCCCGACTAAATACTGTAAAGCTGATATAAAGCCACCCAGCTTATATCAAGCTGATGTAAAGCTGCTTTGACACAATTTGCATTGTTAAAAGTGCTATACAAATAATAGTGACTTGACTTGACACAGCTAACCTCAGAAAGCTGTATCCAAGTAAGCCCGTCTTGCCATGGCAATGGCTGAAATATAACTGCCCTTAGGTGACTATACTAAGGAGGTCCCCAATCCGTGTCAGTCCCACAGTAGGCTAGCGAGCTCATTTCCGATATATTGGCCAGAGGCTCACAATAGGAAGATCCAGACCATAGTAATAATTCGCTAAAAAGCGAACACATAAAACCCACTAGTCCAGATCTGATGCAAGCAACAGCCATAACACTAGGTGGCTGGACACAGCTATCCTCAAATAGAATCAGAATCAGAATGAGCTTTATTGACCAGGTATGTTTACACATACGAGGAATTTGTCATAGTGACAGAAGCTCCACAGTGCAACAGAAGACAACAATAGGACAGGACACAGATAATAAAATAATAATATACAAATATACAAATACACAATGTACACAATAGCAAAAACACAATATATAATATAGACAACTATGTGTGTACAGGTCTGATATGTGCAAATTTGAAATGAAAAAATAAGTATGTGTGGTGAATAAATAATGTATAACAGTTGTGTGTTCCACGTTTAATATCAAGTGTTCATGAGATGGATTGCCTGAGGGAAGAAACTGTTTCTGTGTCTGGTCGTTCTGGTGCTGTTCTGGTGCGACATTTACATTTACATTTATGCATTTAGCAGACGCTTTTATCCAAAGCGACTTACAGCGACTTACATTCAGGTTATACATTTGTTTTACCAGTACGTGTGTTCCCTTGGAATTGAACCCACGACCTTTTGCGCTGCTAACGCAACTCTCTACCACTGAGCCACAGGAACGACCACACAGTAACAGTTCAAAGAGGGAGTGTGCTGGATGTGAGAGTGATTTTGCCAGCCCTTTTACTCACTCTGGATTAGTACAGATCTTGGAGAGTGGGGAGGGTTGTACCAATGATTCGCTCAGCAGCGAATAGCATTCCGAATAGCAGATAAGGCTGAAGGTTGCCCAGGCCATGAAGTGGGCCATCTACTTTAAAACCCGAACAGGGGAGACAGCACAGTCTAGGCAAGGGCTCAAGGAGACCACTACTTAAAGACCCCACAAGGGGGAGCAGTCTCCGAGCTGGAACACAGCTATCCTCAGACAGCAGATTCCAAACAAGACTTTAGCGCTTTCCTGAGAAAGCTTGTGCCCAAGGGGAACCAAACCATAGCTGTCATCAGACTGCTATATTCCAAAGCAAACCAGCCTGAGCTGGAGCACAATCATCCGCAGATGGCTATACTCTGAGCAGAGACTGTTCACTTATCACCCAGCTAGACACAGGAAGGAACATTCCCCGTAACCACTCTAAACTACTGAAGCACCCTGGGAGAGAAAGCTAACAGCTTCACTCCACAGAGCTTTCAGTATATCCATGCCCAACGAGGCTCTCCACACACAATTAACATGAATAATAGAGAGGCACGGCTGAGATGAATATAGCTCTGCCCTAGAAGGGGATCACAATTGTGTTGATTAACTTTTCGGCCACAGAAAACGTCAACATGGGATGTAATTTGGCAATGTTTCTGAGATGAAAAAAAGATGCTTTGACTGTATTACGAACATGCGGATCAAACGTTAAGTTGGCGTCAAATATCACCCCCAGACTTTTTAGTTTAGTTTGAAACTGTAAAGCAGAGCCAACCAGACCTAAGTTACGGACTCTGCTTTGTGCAACTGGTGAGGTGAACCAATAAGCATCACTTCGGTCTTGTCACTGTTTAGACAGAGAAAATTTTCAGACATCCATTTTTTAAACTCAGTAAAACATTGAGAAAGAAAAGACACAGGAATATTGACATCAGGGGCCTCATTTATAAAAATGTTGCGCAGAAACCATCCTAAATTTGTTCTAAGATCATTTTGCAAAAGTGATTACGTTGTCATTACACTAAAACTAAACTTTTTTGCACAAAGTACAGTAAAATATTATTA
>CM041816.1:1684992-1694992 GCA_023376895.1 Aspiorhynchus laticeps
TGCTCCGGGAACAACCACAGCTTAAACCCCGGACTGTGCTTCTGCTTCCACTCGGAATCACAGAGACACATTTAGATACAATGCAGCTCTTTGTCTCACTGACGTCTCAGAATGGTTGTTTGTATCGTCTTCACTTCTGCAGTCTTCTTCTGCTCTCTTTCAAATCAGTTCATTTGCTCTGGAACTTTATTTACTAAAGCTGCATATCCTGCATTAATGTCTGACTGTATGATTCATCAGAGCTGCAGTGATGCTGTAGAAACAACTGTTCATGATGTCAGTGTGTGTTTAATATTTCACAGGTTCTTTTGTCACTCAGTGTCTGTTTATCAATCAATAAATCAATCACTCAGCTGTTCTTTCACTCTGTGACATTTCCTGGGAAAACTGATGACCTACTTCAATGCACACGTTTACACACACACACACACACACACACACACACACACCACACACACACACACGCGCTCACACACACACACACGCTCATACACACACACACACACACACACAGACTCTCACACACACACAGACTCTCACACACACACGCTCACACACACACACACACAGACTCGCACACACACACACACACACACACACACACACAGACTCACACAGACTCTCACTCACACACACAGACACACAGACACAGACTCACACACACACACACAGACACACACAGACACACACACACACACACACACACACAGACTCACACTCACAGACACAGACTCACACACAGACACAGACTCACACACACACACACACACACACACACGTGTCTGCCATTCGGTGTTTTCAGGGCTAATTCTGTTAGGAATGAAGAACAGATGAAAAGCTACAGAACAAATAACCGTCAGAGAGCAGGACAAACAAGTGTAAGAATAAAACGAGTGTAGGATGGAGTGAAATAGTACACTTTACTCACTTTAGGAGCCAACAACTGGAAGACTTGTTAACAACCCACTTGGAAGAGAACCTAGAGAGAGAGACACAAAGAAGATGAGTTTAGAACAGATGGTCTGATTCAGGGCTGTACATCACACTGATCTGAGCAAACACATTCAACAATGTAAATAAAAATAATATAACAGAAAAATAAACAATAAAGTATTTTGGTGATGTCAGAATTCAGTCTCTCTCTTTCTGGTAACTTTATAAAATACTATAAAAATACAACTCAAGTTATTTTATGGTTACTAAATAGTGCACCAGCTGACATGTACATTATTATTATTTATTTAAAATAAAGTATAAAATAATGTCAAGTAAAAAAGTATAAAAATATATATAAAAATTAATTACTAATTTAATAAAAAAAAAATTTTTTTTAATTAAAATTAAAAATGAAAAGTATAAAAATAAATGAATAATTATCAATGAAAAATATGGTTAAAACTCAATAATATACTAAAATAAAACTAATTGGTTAAAATATATAAATTATTAAAAATGTCAATAGTAAATATTAAAATAAATAATGCAAATTAGATTAAAAAACATAAAAAATATAATCTATTTAAAAATTAAATTAAAAATAAATAAAATGAAAATTAAGTGTGTGTGTGTGTGTGTGTGTGTGTGTTTGTGTGTGCTCTCGGTGTGTTTGTGTCAACTCCTCTGTGGGTCCACCTGGGCAGGTATGTTTAGGTGCAGCTGGTGGGGCGGTGCGTTGGATCAGTATCCGTCTGGATGGAAATGGCTCGCACCAGATCCTTCTTAGGAGGTATTTCTGAAACACAATCAATCAATCAATCAATCAATCTATAAACACATCAAGATCAGACTGAAATGACACTCAGTACAGCATCACTATGGTTACGGGAACACTATGAGCTCTCATTCTACAGCCCATAATGATCGAAATGACACTCTGGCCCAGGGCTGTGCAGAGACCTTTGGAGGGGCAGGTGCTCGAAGTATAAAAGGGGCACATGGAACACAGCTTTTAATAGAGCTGTGCTCCTTGCTGATATGTGTATCGAAATGGATGCTTCTGTATGATACAGCAGCAAATGCCATGACGCAGGTTTGAAAGAAACAAAACAGAAAAGACCATTTTAGTTTAAATGTTAAAGACATTTTTTGCACCTCTTAACTACTCTGGAATTATATTATTATTATTGTTGTTATTGTGTTTACAGGGTATGGTGTTTTTGCTGTTGTAAACACTACTGTTGTTGTTGTAGAAAAAAATATTCCTGTGTTATTTAAAACGAATTCTATTATAATCCTGTTCTGAATGTATTCATTTTTTTTTAATGATAATGATTATAAAAACAGGATTGATAAGTATAATTCGGAGGACAATCACAAAAAAAATATTTTTATACTGAGAAATCAGTATAAGCCTGTTTTAACCAGTGTTGTGATAATTATTTTTAAGGCACTCTACGTTTTTTATATAAATACTGTTATAATAATTGTTCAAAGTATGAATAGTTTTTAGTAAGATAACATTAAAAAAACAAGGCATCTCGAAGCGCTTTAAACTTTTCCCAATTAAACAGCAAGAACGAAAGAGAACAAGCACCTTTGTTTGAATTGCTGTGTGTAGAACTACGTTAGCTGCATTTTTAATATTAATTTTATATTAATATTAAATTAAAGAGACATGACCTGACGTTTTATTCGTATCCAAAATGAGGAGATATGAATATCAGGAGAGCTGAACACTCTCGTGCAGTGCATGTTTCATACTCGAAGCCAGAGGGCGCTCTCGCGCAGAAACTTTTGACGTATGAACAAACTCACGCGGCTATCACTGTGGCTGAGCTGAATACTGATGAAACGTGAAGACAATAAAAGATTGCGAAAATATATGGTTTATGTGTGTTTTCCAAGTTATCTTCAGGTAATAAATAATAAACTATATGAAAAATGCAGTACTGATTGACATATCATTTAGTACAGAAACTATAAAATATTTTCCTGAATTATTCAGTGATAAAATGGAAAAAGGGTGTTCGTAGTAGCCTTTATAAACAATCATAAAATTGTCATTAGGAAAACATTGAACAAAAATATTGTAGCCCCTTGCTGCAGAGCTAACCTTGTTTCCACAGGCTACAACAGCATTATAACAGCTGTTCACGCCGTTCTGTAAAAATAATAATAATTCAATAATATAAGTTTACAAACACACGCTCGCTGAGAACTCCACTTACCGGCAGCCGCGGACGTTATTGAAGGCACCCTAATTGCGTGTCAATGTGAGGGATCTTCCCGGATGAGATCGTCAGGTGAAGTCATCATGTGGTATAATTTTAATTTACCGCTAAAATTATTATTAATTAATTTTACTAATATTTTAGACTGGGAGGCCTTCACAAAGGGCGTTTAATACACAAAAAAAAAAAAAAAAAAAAAATTGCCTTGACAAAAGGGCACTTTGGGCATCAAGGGGAAAATGGGCAGGTGTTCCAAGCACCACAGCCCAAGCCCCCCCCCCCCCCCCCCCCCCCCCCTTTTTTCGTGATTGTGCTTTTCTCTGCTATTCTCTAAGATACCAATATTTCAAACAAAATTACCGTCAATATTTTGCATTGATATTTTGCCTAAAGTTTTTACAACTAACACAAAAAGAGCAATTAAGATCAAAATCAGATTTAGATTTGAGCAAGTAATCTTTGCTGAAAGTGTGGTCGGTGCGGTGAAGATGCGGCTCAGGTGCAGCGGCTCAGGTAATGAGCTCTCTATATGAGCTGCTCTCGCACACTTCACGAGAGCTCGCAGATGCTGACCTGTGTTTGAAGGCTCAGGTTGTGTGGAGATCATGAGCAGCGGTACTCCTTACATCGGCAGTAAGATCAGTCTGATCTCTAAAGCTCAGATTCGCTATGAGGGGATATTATACACTATTGACACGGACAACTCCACCGTGGCTCTGGCGAAAGGTGAGTGCTGTCCTCAACACACGGGATTAATTAATCATAGTAAACTATGGGAAGCCAAACAACCCAAAAGTAGCACGTGTTTGCTTGTGATTATTATGATGATGCTCGCGCCTCGCTGATCAGTGCAGTGTGAACATAAGAAGTTAGTGTTTTTACCTGCACGTGACTATAATGAAGATCAGTAGGCTTATTTAAGCTATTACACCTCTCTTGCTTATTATCTTTCATATTACGACATTAACAGTAGTGTTAGCTACTTTGAAGCACGTATATGCTATATTTAGTAGCCACATGACTTCCATGAACTAAAATGTTTTATGGTTTCATTCATCAAAGCATATTTTAAGTCAATTTTAGATTTAAGGATATTTGTGTAAGTGTAGCATATGATTAGGCTATACTGAGAGAAAGAGTAAAATTTACTGATACTTTTTTGCCAGGACATTATGCATTAATTTTAGCTTAAAATGGGTTTACCGTAGTAGAAGTGCAGTATGGGTTGATTGTCATTTGTTTAACCACAGTTGAATTACAAATGGTTAGTGTAATAAAATCGTGGTTAATTGTCATGTCTTATAACCCTAAAGCACAATGCAGTGCAAAATTCAAAATACGTTTTATTGAATTTACATACACTGTCCCCGATTTTGATTTAATAAAATTATTTATTTAATATGGAGTGTATGAAGCCTTACAAATGTAGCCATTATTTAAAATTGCATTGTTAAAGTTAAATAACATTACCTTGGATGTTCCCTGGTCTTTAGAGACAAAAAAATACCATATATGTCACAAAAGAGTCATAAGTAACATATTTGTATATTTGTAGCAATAGACAACAATACACTGTATGAGTCAAAATTATACATTTTTCTTTTATGCCAAAAATCATTATGATATTCATGTTCCATGGAGATATTTAGTAAATTTCCTACCGTAAATATATCAAAACTTAATTTGATTAGTAATATGCATTGCTAAGAACTTCATTTGAACAACTTTAAAGATGATTTTCTCAATATTTAGATTTTTTTGCACCCTCAGATTCCAGATTTACAAATATTGTCCTATCATAACAAACCATACATCAATGGAATTTTTTTTTTAAGAAATGGGGGGGGGAAACACACCGCTTGCACACTCTATTCTAATTCTATTTTATCTGTTTTATTTAAAGGAAATAAAAACACTTGTCCCCCAACTCTAGCACTCTCTATTCTAATTCTATTTTATTTAAAGGAAATAAAAACACTTGACCCTCTAACTCTAGTGCTCTCTATTCTAATTCTATTTTTTCTGTTTTTATTTAAAGGAAATAAAAACACTTGACCCTCTAACTCTAGCACTCTCTATTCTAATTCTATTTTATCTGTTTTTATTTAAAGGGGAAAACACTTGACCCTCTAACTCTAGCGCTCTATTCTAATTCTATTTTATCTGTTTTATTTAAAGGGAAAAACACTTGACCCTCTAACTCTAGGACTCTCTGTTCTAATTCTATTTTCTTTTATTTAAAGAAAATAAAAACACTTGACCCTCTAACTCTAGCGCTCTCTATTCTAATTCTATTTTATCTGTTTTATTTAAAGGAAATAAAAACACTTGACCCTCTAACTCTAGCACTCTCTATTCTAATTCTATTTTATCTGTTTTATTTAAAGGAAATAAAAACACTTGACCCTCTAACTCTAGCACTCTCTATTCTAATTCTATTTTATCTGTTTTATTTAAAGGAAATAAAAACACTTGACCCTCTAACTCTAGCACTCTCTATTCTAATTCTATTTTATCTGTTTTATTTAAAGAAAATAAAAACACTTGACCCTCTAACTCTAGCGCTCTCTATTCTAATTCTATTTTATCTGTTTTATTTAAAGGAAATAAAAACACTTGACCCTCTAACTCTAGCACTCTCTATTCTAATTCTATTTTATCTGTTTTATTTAAAGGAAATAAAACACTTGTCCCCCAACTCTAGCACTCTCTATTCTAATTCTATTTTATCTGTTTTATTTAAAGGAAATAAAAACACTTGACCCTCTAACTCTAGCACTCTCTATTCTAATTCTATTTTTTTTTTAAAGGAAATAAAAACACTTGACCCTCTAACTCTAGCACTCTCTATTCTAATTCTATTTTATCGGTTTTATTTAAAGGAAATAAAAACACTTGACCCTCTAACTCTATTGCTCTCTATTCTAATTCTATTTTATCGGTTTTATTTAAAGAAAATAAAAACACTTTACCCTCTAACTCTAGTGCTCTCTATTCTAATTCTATTTTATCGGTTTTATTTAAAGGAAATAAAAACACTTGACCCTCTAACTCTAGTGCTCTCTATTCTAATTCTATTTTATCGGTTTTATTTAAAGGAAATAAAAACACTTGACCCTCTAACTCTAGCACTCTGTTCTAATTATATTTTCTGTTTTATTTAAAGGGGAAAACACTTGACCCTCTAACTCTAGCGCTCTCTATTCTTATTCTATTTTATCCGTTTTTATTTAAAGGGGAAAATACTTGACCATCTAACTCTAGTGCTCTCTATTCTAATTCTATTTCATTTTTTTAAAGGAAATAAACACTTGAGACTAACTCCCTCTATTCGTTTTCTAACTGCTTGTTTTCTTGTTATTGTATATAAATGAATGCATGAATAAATACCCTTGCTAGGTGTACTGCATTGGGCTAACCGAGACTTGTCACAGCACTGGCGTATTATTGCTCTGTTGTTGGTTTGATTGCTTCTACTGTCCTCATTTGTAAGTGTCTAAACGTAAATGTTAACACTGCAGCCCTATCACTGGTGTTATTGGAGAGGGCGAAGATTGGTTGGGTTCCAGCTCTGATTTTCTTGTCTTGTAAGGTCCATCAGATGTCACTGTGGCTTCTGTTTTTGTCAGTGAGGTCCTTTGGGACGGAGGGGCGGCCGACAGACCGTCCCGTGCCGCCGAGGGACGAGGTCTTCGAGTACATCATCTTCAGAGGAAGTGACATCAAAGACATCACGGTCTGCGAGCCTCTGAAGATCCACCACAGTCTTCCTCAGGACCCTGCTATCGTTCAGGTGAGTCTGGCTACGAGGGAGTCTCCAGCAGGTGTCTGCAGGCAGGGCTGATATGTGCTTCTCTCCGTCAGTCGTCTGTGGGGTCGGTCCATTACCCTGCGTCTCACAGCCCTTACCGGAGCATGCTGCCCTCCTACAGCCAGCTGGCCGCCAGCTCTCTCCTCAGCCAGCAGTACGCCGCCGCCCTGGGTCTCGGTGAGATGAGCTGCCTCTGCGTCACGCTGAGCTGAGAGCGCTGCACAAACCTGACTGTTCTGTGTGTTTCTGAGGCTCTGGTGTTCCTGTGAGGAGAGGGCCGATGGTGGAGCAGGCTGTTCAGACGGTGCCTGTGGAGCAAGCGGAGCAGAAGGGTTTGTCTGGAGCGCAGCAGCAGGGAGGAGAGATGGGTCGAGCGCAGAGGGCCAGAGCCCCGGCACAGAGAGGTGAGCTGATCAACCCAAACATGACATCCTCACACATGCTCTCTGACAAATCCATATCTCATGTTTTAGTTAGTAGATTGTGCTAGTTTTAACCCTGGGAGAATCCATTTTTTTTATATATATATATATACATGCATGCATACAAACATACCGGTATATCTCAAAAAAAAAAAAAAAAAAAAAAAAATCTATCTTCAAAAAAACCCTCTTAAAATAAATATCTATCTCCAAAAAATTTTTTTTTAATGAAAATAGATAGATAGATAGATATCATTTTTAAACAGCTGGTTTTTAGCAGAAAAACATTTAAAACCTAATTTTATTAAAATTAGGTTTTAGGTTTTAAATTTTATGAGATAAATGAGTGAAATCCCATTGACAGTGATAAAACATGTATAGCCTGAATGCACTAAGTCGCTTTGGATAAAAGCGTCTGCTAAATGCATAAAATGTAAAAATGTAAAAAAATGATTAAAAACCTGCTATCAAATGATTCATTCTACTGGTCATCTTCAGCGCGCGCAGCTCAAAACAGAAATGCAGAACATTATAACTACGGTCCTATACATAACGTTATAATAAGAGCACTACTGTAAAAAATGTTGTGAGTTCTTAAGGGTTTCGCTCAGGGGGGGGTGATTCTGTATGGCAGAGTATGCAGTTGCCATACCCTAGCCCAGTCATGTGTGCCGTGGAAAAATTATCCAAACTTCATATCTCTATTATTTTAAATCCGAGGGTTTTAAAAATGTTTAACCAATGATGAGCATTAAAAAGAGCTTGTCAGTCAAACTTCGTAACACGGATCATCATGCTCTCAGCGAAACCTCGTAACTTCACCCCGTCTCCATTCAGATTGACGCGCCGCGCACAGACTGGAAGAGACAGATCTCCGCTTTTTCGCAACGAAAGGGTAAATAAATAATTGATGTTTGAATAGTACAGCGTTTTCTTTACTCAAACACTGTCTGCAAAGGCTAATGCTTTTGTGTGCTTGAAAAGCGGAGAAGGTTATTTGCCATCTAGCCAATATAGCTACTTTTGTATGTTGTAAATATCCTGTGCATAAGCGCTTAATTTGAGATTTTGACCAAGTGTATTAAACGACAAGAAAAACTAAGCGCCCATATAGCTACAATAAACGTTATATAACCTGTAAAAGTTGATGAATGCGATGCACTTGCTGCTTCAGATACAGTTACAGCCGTTCTAATGACAGACAAAACACTCCATCTCCGTCATTCGCTGGTCAAAAACCTTGTTAACTCCATTTGAACTTGAATTTCTTATAAGTGCACACTGATCAGTAAAGTCTGATACAATACCAACGCTGACAACGCAGTGTTTATTGATTTTTTTTTTTTTTTTTTTTTTTTTTTTTTTAATCAACCTTCTATCATTGTATTTTGCCCCGCCCCCAAACATATGATTCTAATATCAGTCGACTATCGGCATGATTCGAAAATACCGATTCGACTATGAAAATCCTTAGTCGGGGACACCCCTAGTCTATTTACACTAAGTGCAAATAGCCTGTCTTGTTGGCAAAGGCCATTTACACTAACTCCGCTCACTAACGTGTGATTGAGTTGGTCAACTCTTTTATATATAAAAATAAAGACCCTAATTCAGCATCAGTGGTGTAGATGGTAAGGCGCGTGCATTTTGACGCGATCGACAAGTTCGAATCCACCTTTTGCCGAACTTTTTATCTCCCTTTTCAAATCTCATATCGCATCGGAAAGGCATTTATTTTCAATAAAAATGAAGGAAATAATGAAAGTTGAAAGTAAAGTATCGGGTATGTGTAGGGAGGGCTTTATTGTCCCAATAAAGGTGGCATCCATTTGAAATAAAACTATAATTTACATAGTTATTGCGTTCTGTTTTATAATGTACTACAATACCGAGGTGCAGATAATTGTCACTATTTGCAATAAGTAGTATAAATGGCAGAAAATCTTGCTATTTTAACAGTGTAAATAGAATCTATACGCTGCCTTTAATTTTGTAATTCACTTAAAGGGACGGTGCACCCAAAAATTAAAATCGAGTCATTTACTCACCCTCAAGTAGATCCAAACCTGTATGAATGTGTTTGTTCTGAACACAAAGGAAGATATTCTGAAGAAAGTTTGTAATCAGGCTGTTTTGGGGCACCATTGACTTCCATAAGCCCCATTCACACTGCACGTTGGTCCCGGAAAATTGCCGGAGTGCCTTCTGTGTGAACGCAAACACGTCCCGGGATTAATTCCGGGATTGATCCCGGGTTGGGGACCTAGTAACATTGCCGGGTTCAGTCCCGGAACGAGCGCTGTGTGAACAAAAGCGGATCAATGCCGTAAAGGGTGTGTCGTAGTGATGACGCACTTTATCGTGTGACTGGTTTACCGGGTGTTTTGAAGGCAGATCAACGTTCACACGACGAAAAATATGTAAACTGGAATGAAGCAGCGATCAGGGAGCTCCTCACTATCCGCGCTGAAGCTGAAATCATTCAGTTTAGTGAAATGGTGAGCGGCGCATTATACACGTCACGTGTCTTTACGGGTTGTGTGTGAACGCACGCACAGATTCCGGAAAATCACTGGCAGTGTGAATGCAGAAAATCT
>CM041816.1:1699992-1757492 GCA_023376895.1 Aspiorhynchus laticeps
AACACATTTTCGTCCCATGCTGGTGAGCCTTTCACCCCGTGTGTGTGTGTGAGGTAAAATCCCACCTTGCTTTACCTCATACTTTAAGATTTTTAAACAAATTACTTATTTTTGCAGGAAATAAACTAAACAATTACATGAGGGAAAAACATGTGATGTGTTCCCAGGTTGTTTAGGTATCCCAGTAAGACATGTCATGAAGCGCTGTCTGTATTTGAAGGATCCTTTGAAGACAGCCTTCATTTTAGCGTCTTTGACTTGGTTTATTTTGAAGGATGCATCAAGTGTATCTTTCAGTCGCACACAGTCCATTGCACACATCCCAATTCACAAAGGATTAGAGGGGAAAAAGGAATCAACATTGAACTATTTTTTTTGGCAGAAGCTATTTACACTAACTCCGCCCACCAACGTGTGATTGGACGGCTCAACGTTACAAAAGACTGTCTATTGTGGTCAGCTACAGTGTTGCAGATGATGCAATCGACCCGAGTTCGAATGCACTTTTTGGCGGACTTCCTTTTCAAATCACATCAGAAAAGCATTTATTTTCAATAATAAAGGAAATGATCAAAAAGTTGAAAAAGTATCGGGTAGGTGTACACTGTAAAAAATGGAACGGGCTATTTACTTAAAATTATGGTAACTATTACACTTGTGAGAAAGTGAGGACTTTGAAGATCTTGATGAAGATGTTTATTGCAGCATAGCAGTGACAAAGCACATGTAGTACCTTGTGTCCAACGGAGTCGAAATGAACCCAGAACATCCTAAGTTCAAACCTTTTATACCTTTTCAGTAAATGAAGTCGCTCCCTAACAGCTGTGGTCTGTATGTTAATTAAGTTCTGACACCCCTTTGTCTGAGGTAGTTCTCGGTGACCCACACCTGCTCCCATTCTACAATTAGTGACCATTTGCTCAGGATGTGAGCATCCCAACAGTTCTGTTGACTTTCTGCTCTTTAATAATTAAACCATTTTGGGAAATGAGCATGATAAAACATGTTGTGGAGTGGAAGCTGGGTCGAGACAGACTCTAGATTCTTACAGTCCCCTCACTGATGCTCTTGGCCCAAAAGAAGCATCACATCCACTCCCTTAAACAGATTACACCTCCCTTCCTGGACAGGTGCCCAGTGGCGGTGAAGCCCTGTCTTAGGTTGCCCCCTCTGGCCAAAGGAGAATCTTACCCGTCATTGGGTCGACACCTCATGCACACTGGTTATCGCTCCATCCAATCAGGCAAAATTTATCATAGAGACTTTTTCTCAAATTTGGCAAAATTACATACAAACATTTTTTTGGGAGAGGAGCACTTGAGAACCACACCAGCAAAAGGGATTTTCTAAATGTACAAACAGCCAAAGGAGCAAAAACATCAATCAACAGGCAACAGTGTGTGTGTGTGTGTGTGTGTGCATGTACTGTGTTTTCTTCACATGTGTTCTGTCCCTTTTATCAATGTGAACATCCTTTGTCCACGTGTGCATTCAATAGACAATAATATATTTTCTGCATTTGAGTATGCATATATTTGTGTCGTGTGCAGGGAGTCTGTGTCTTTGTGCATTTCTTTGTGTGGGTATGTCCTTTGCCCACTTGTTTTCCATCTTGGTGGAACGACTGCTGTCCATAGTCTCTGAAATGGTTTGATCTCTCCATGTTTCTCTTTTCCATTGTCCATTCATTTTGATTTGGAAAAGTCCTTCTAGAAGAAGCAGTCATTGCTGTTGCTGCAGTCTGTGAAGTTCCATCAGGTCCATCCATGCCATGGTGGGTCTCAGGGGTTCTTAAGCTTGGAGTTCTGAATCTTGCAGGTCTGGAAATCTGTGAATGTCCAGTACTGATGATCACTCTGTTCTTTAACAAGTCCTTTTTCTTGTGGAAGTCCCCTGGCTCCACTAGTTGTGCTGGCCTTCTTGTCCTTCAGATGACCGGATCATCAGGAGGTTACACCTGTCAAGCAAACATCTCAATGCTTATACCTGAAACAAGATCAAAAATAAGTGGTTGCCCCCCCTTTCCCCCACAAGAATCTTTTCACATTTAAAACATCATTGTTACACAAATTTAATCACAGAATGCAAATAAATCATTTCTCATACATTATATTGAAATATCAATGCCATTAACACATTTCTTATAAATTATAAATAATCACCCCCCTTTTGATAGTAAACATATTTTTCTAAAATATAATACTATCATAAAACAATTCACATCAGCATCTGCTTGTGACTGGACCACAGTAATGTTGTTCATGCAGCGCTGTGTCTGGCAAGGTGTGAATGGCTTCTTCCTTATTTCCTTTCAACAGTGCCAACTGGGTTTCTAAACTGCCTATCTTCTTAATCAAATCACGGTATCCCATCCTTCTTTTGTGTGAAAAGTGACACTGTCTTGCCTTGTGTCCCATCCTTCCACAAGCATAACAAACAACTTCCTGATCTTTCCTACCTTTCTCCAAACAATTCCTTGCTATGTGACCATCCTTTCCACATGCATGACAAACAAAGCTTTGATGAGGTCTCTCATTGTCTTGACAATGCCTGGCAATGTGACCACTTTTTCCACATGCATAACAGAGAGTAACACCTTCTGAATCTAGTCTTTCAAATCTTGGTCTCTGACGGAAACCATTAGATAATCTAGAACATTTTCTCTTGCCAAAGGCAGCGACTGGATGTCTAGATTCTGCAGCTTTCATTTGACCTCTTGCATTGAAATGCTGTGTCATTTTGGAAATTATTTGCTCGTATGGTGTATTTACATCTACATGTAGAGCAATGGCTTCTCGCATGTGTGAACTGCTCTGTGCAATTAATGCAGACTTAAACATGAGATTTTGTTTAGTTGCATTGGGCAAACCACTAACAGCTAAACATTTCCCACAACCTGGACGCAAATGCTAGAGAGGATGCTCTCCAATTTCCATTGTCACCTCAGTTATCTTTCTCAAGTTAACCAAATCAGTCCCAGCAAGTCTAAGTAGAGCTTCTCTCCTTGCCCCTCAGTCTGCTCTTTTGTCACGAACTTCTTGTGAGAGAACACTAGTTAATGAGCGAGGAATGCAGATCATAATAAGTCTGCAAGCATCTTCGTCTGACACATTATAAACATCCACTACCTTCTCCAGTTTTGACAAGAACTCTACAGGATCCATGTTATCAGGCTCAAAAGTACTTTGAAAGTCCATAAAAGACAGCTGTCTAACAGCTTGGCCATTTTCAGTTCTTTGATCAAGAACCCTCTCATTTCTATTTCCAGTCTGTCTTGTTCACACTGGTGCTACTGGGAACCTCACAGAATCATCTGAAGAATTATGTCATTGACTAAATACTTCCTTGCAGTTATTTTCGCAATATTCAGAATTGGATTGGGCATGTACCAACTGTCTAGCTGTCCCTTCATACAAATATCTAAATGTTTCCCTCTCAGTTTCAGACTTTGACATTTCTTTTCTCAATTTTACTATCTGTTCCTTCAGAAGGATCTCAATGATCTCACAATTTCTCAATGACATGACATTGTTGCTGACTTGAGAATTTTGTAACTTGTTTTCATTTCTTCTAATCTTTTAATCTAATCTGCAACTTTTCCCTCTTTGTTTTTAGGCATTTTGGGACAATTTTTGAATTGAGACAGAGCCCACTCGTAGGGGTCGTCTGCTTTCTCTATCCCATCAAACATTCCCACTGAGCTGTGCTTAGCGATGTATTAACTATAAGCTCTTCCATTTTCACAATCTTAAAAAATTGTCTTCAGCAATTCAATAGGCTTCTTTTCCTCCACTGACTGAACGTTATCTAGTTACTTTTAGATACCTGTTAGCAGTGTTGGGGGTAACGCATTACAAGTAATGCGAGTTACGTAATAATATTACTTTTTTCAAGTAACTAGTAAAGTAACGCATTACTTTTTAATTTACAAGAAAATATCTGAGTTACTTTTTCAAAAAAGTAACGCCAGTTACTTTTTTCCCATTTATTAACTGAAATAAAATAATAATTAACAAAAATTAACAATAGTTTTCATAATCATGACGTTCTCACCCCTTGGCGGAAAAATATTTGAGTTGTGTGACAGTTTAGGGAAACACCTGTAAATGGCGCATCACACACATGGGTTATCTGACGGAGAGACGCAAAGCAGTTTAAAGCAGAGTCCTGCACCGGTCCTGTTTGCTAAACGTGCACCTGCAGTACTTAACAGAACACCCGACCCGTTATCCCACAGCAGCACTAATTTAATTCTGTACCAGACCAGAACCGTTTGACATAAAGACCGCGAGTGGCGACCCGAACCACACACGCATTAATCTACAACATCAGGTAGGCAAACTTATTCATTTTCTCGTGTAACACAAGCAATCAAACCAACATTAGGCATTCTAAGTTGGTGCTTTGACGAAAAACAGACACGCAGAGCAACGTGATAATTAACAGAAAAAAAAGATAAGAACGTGCATCCTTTCTGTAAACAATACAAAACTTGTCCGAGCATCTCGTGATCACTCTGCCAAACTTTAGAACAAATATATAGGCTAAATCACATCATACACATGCTTATAATTCTTCATAAATAAAGAAAAGAACATATTCAAATATGAGTCTTTACTGCGATTGTCGTAATTATTGAACTTCATTAGTCATTAGTCATAATTCATTAGATGATTTATGCGCGGCTGTTCATGGAAAAGTGAGCAAGACACGACAATACCATGATTATGGTTAAATAAGAAAAAAGACATCTAACAAAATTAGGCTACATTTATTTTCAGATTAATATCTCAACACACCATTAGATTACATTATCGCAACTTGTGTAGATTTACGCGTTTCAGCATGCGTTAATATTGTGTCGCTAATCGTTTGCCTCACTAAGTTAAATTATGCCTCGTCTTTCTTTGGCCTTCGCTCTGGAAGTGATCTGTTGATTCTGCTAAACTTAAATTAAAACCCAAACTAAACTATATAAAAACTAAATAAAAATGTGTTCACAAAATAAAAACTAAACTAAAACTAACAAAAATATTAATGAAACTAATAAAAACTAAACTGAATTTTATAGCAAATTTGAAAACGATATTAAAATAAAACGAATTTAAAAATTCAAAACTATAATAACCTTGGTGTGAACATGCTGTTACTGTAGTTCTAGACTAAATATGAATGTGCATTAATTCATCTCACTCGCAAAAAACATGTTTAGTATTCATCAAAATGAATTAAAACAGTGAAATGCAAACTCAGAATATGACGCAAACCTGCAATAATTAAATATGTTAAATAACACAAATGTATCTAATCCCATTTTATTAACCGATGTCTTTGCTGCTGACCTTTGATGATCCAGTTCAACCATACTAATAAGCAAAAATGACTAGATAAACTAACAATTGTGCTTCATTGTTTTTTTTATTGCTGAAGAGTGTTGAACTTCTTCTCCTGCGCTCTCCTCTTCACACCTGAATTTACTTTTCCTTCAGCCTGACGTTTATTCATTACACTTTTTGGTGTGAAAGGGCTTTACATTTGCTATAATTACAACTTCTTATATTAAAAGCAAACAATCAAGCCCTGCTCATATTTAAAAAGTAACACAAAAGTAACGCAAAAGTAACGTAACGCATTACTTTCCATAAAAAGTAACAAAGTAACGTAATTAGTTACTTTTTTAGGGAGTAACGCAATATTGTAATGCATTACTTTTAAAAGTAACTTTCCCCAACACTGCCTGTTAGTCTAATTATTCACAGCTCCTGTGCTTTGGATGCAAATGAATAAAACAGCCACACTACGTCGGGCTTCTAAACCAACATTTTCACTTCTTTGCACACGACCACACTCCGTCGGGCCTTAAACTTCACTACACTAAACTGTTAAAAATGCATCACTGTCACAGTACGTCGAACAAAACCACACTACTTCGGGTTTATGTTATATTTTTAAAACAGTTTACTTAGCCACAGTACGTCGGGCAAATCAACACTTCTTCAGGTTTTAAACTTCACAGAGTCACTACACTATAACACACAACAGTTATGAAATAATTCTGTGACTACACTGCATCGGGTCAATTCAGTTACTTTAGAATTTCATCAGAACTATCACAACTTCACAGTCAGTTTCAATTACATTAGAAACTTACAACTCTGTTTCAGTTACTTTAGAAACAATAGGTCTAATACAGTTCTGCTACCACACTACGTCGGGCTGATTCAATTACTTTAGAATCTTAACAGAATTATAACAGACCAACACCAAGTTTCAGTTACTTTAGAAACCTTGACTTAAGCACTTTGCTTCAGTTACTTTAGAAACAATAGGTCTAATACAACTCTGTCACCACACTGCTTCGGGCTGATTCAGTTCTTAAATCTTAAACAGAATTTGTACAGAATAGGCTTAATAACTCCTCCTGCTAATACTGACTAAACCAAATTATCTTCTGTCCTTACAATTTCTTTACTAGATTCTTTTAAACGAGGGGGTTCCCTGACAAAAACAGCATATAAGAAAGAAACCGCTTTTCTTACCTTTCCCCACTTTTTCGGAAAACCCTCCTGGTTGGCTCGCCAATGTAAGAATAAGTGAAGAGGACATTGAAGATCTTGATGAAGATGTTTATTGCAGCATAGCAGTGACAAAGCACATGTAGTACCTTGGGTTCACCGGAGTCGGAATGAACACAGAACATCCAAAGCTCAAACCTTTTATACATTTACAGTTGCTCCTGTTATTATAGCTGTGGTCTGTATGTTAATTAAGTTCTGACACCTCTTTGTCTGAGGTAGTTCTCGGTGTACCACACCCGCACCCATTCTACAATTGGTGACCATTTGCTTAATTAATTCAATTCAATTCAATTCAAGTTTATTTCTATAGCGCTTTTTACGATACAATTGTTGCAAAGCGTTTTACAGGAAATTAAGTTTCTACAATATATATATATACATTGTAGAAACTTAATATAATAACTTATGGCAAAATTTGTTAATTCTGCATGTTGTTGGGGGATCAGAGGTTGGCATCCTCTGAGGTCCTCCGAGGGGTTGGCATCATCTCTTCTCAGGTGTTTGGTCATCTCAGATCAATTAAGGGTTGGATCCAGACTGAAGCTTGTGTAATTCCTAGTTACCACAGGATGTTAATCCCGTGTCAGAAACACAGAAACAAAGAGACATAATTAGCGTAGCTGTTGTTCCATTCAAGCAAAAATTATTTGTTCAACCCAAGCTAAAGAATAATAATGTGCGTTTGATCAGATATAACTGCAGTACAAGATTATGAGATGCATTATATGAATGCATTATGTGAATACTTGGCTAAAGAGATGTGTCTTTAATCTAGATTTAAACAGAGAGAGTGTGTCTGTACCCCGAACGTTATCAGGAAGGCTATTCCAGAGTTTGGGAGCCAAATATGAAAAAGCTGTACCTCCTTTAGTGGACTTTGCTATTCTAGATACTACCAAGAGTCCAGAGTTTTGCGACCTTAGGGAGCGTGATGGATTGTAGCGAGATAGAAGACTAGTTAGGTACGCAGGAGCTAAACCTTTTAGGGCCTTATAGGTAAGTAATAATATTTTGTAACTGATACGGTACTTAATAGGTAGCCAGTGCAGAGACTGTAAAATTGGGGTAATATGATCATATTTTCTTGACCTGGTAAGGACTCTAGCCGCTGCATTTTGGACTACCTGTAGCTTGTTTATTGAAGATGCAGGACAACCACCTAGCAGTGCATTACAATAGTCCAGTCTAGAGGTCATGAATGCATGAACTAGTGTTTCTGCATCAGAAACAGGTAACATGTTCCTTAGCTTGGCAATGTTTCTAAGATGGAAGAATGCTGTTTTTGTAACATTGGAAATATGTTTTTCAAAAGACAAGTTGCTGTCTAATATAACACCCAGATTTTTGACTGTAGAGGAAGTAACAGGACATCCGTCTAGTTGCAAATTGTAATCCAAGAGATTCTGTGTACTGTTTTTTGGTCCAATAAGTAATATCTCTGTCTTATCTGAATTTAATAGGAGAAAATTATTGGTCATCCAATCTTTTACATTTTTAACACAATCAGTTAACTTAGATAATTTAGAAGTTTCGTCTGGTCTTGTTGAGATATATAGTTGAGTATCATCAGCATAGCAATGGAAACTAATCCCGTATTTTCTAATAATATTACCAAGGGGCAGCATGTACTGTATATTGAAAACAGCAGAGGACCTAGGACAGATACTTGTGGTACTCCATACTTTACTGGTGATAATTGAGATGACTCCCCGTTTAAATAAACAAAGTGGTAGCGATCGGACAGGTAGGATCTAAACCATCTTAAAGCCTGCCCTTGAATACCCGTATAGTTTTGTAATCGATCTACGAGTATGTCATGATCTATAGTGTCGAACGCAGCACTAAGATCAAGTAAAACTAGCAATGAGATGCAGCCTTTGTCTGATGCAAGAAGCAAGTCATTTGTAATCTTAACAAGTGCAGTTTCTGTGCTATGGCGGGGCCTGAAACCTGACTGAAATTAAGTTCTGACACCCCTTTGTCTGAGGTAGTTCTCGGTGTACCACACCCGCTCCCATTCTACAATTGGTGACCTTTTGCTCAGGATGTGATCATCCCAAATGGTCTACAAACAACTGTTGACTTTCTTCTTCTCTATAATAATTAAGCCATTTTGGGAAATGAGCATGATCAAACATGTTGTGGAGTGGAAGCTTGGTCGAGGCAGACTATAGATTCTTACAGAAGTCTGAAGCTGATTGATTAGTGTTTGAAGTCTGAAGCTGATTGATTGGTGGTTGAAGTCTGAAGCTGATTGGTGTTTGAAGTCTGAAGCTGATTGATTGGTGTTTGAAGTCTGAAGCTGATTGGTGTTTGAAGTCTGAAGCTGATTGATTGGTGTTTGAAGTCTGAAGCTGATTGATGGTGTTTGAAGTCTGAAGCTGATTGATTGGTGTTTGAAGTCTGAAGCTGATTGATTGGTGGTTGAAGTCTGAAGCTGATTGATTGGTGTTTGAAGTCTGAAGCTGATTGATTGGTGGTTGAAGTCTGAAGCTGATTGGTGTTTGAAGTCTGAAGCTGATTGGTGTTTGAAGTCTGAAGCTGATTGGTGTTTGAAGTCTGAAGCTGATTGATTGGTGTTTGAAGTCTGAAGCTGATTGATTGGTGTTTGAAGTCTGAAGCTGATTGATTGGTGTTTGAAGTCTGAAGCTGATTGATTGGTGTTTGAAGTCTGAAGCTGATTGATTGGTGTTTGAAGTCTGAAGCTGATTGATTGGTGTTTGAAGTCTGAAGCTGATTGATTGGTGTTTGAAGTCTGAAGCTGATTGATTGGTGGTTGAAGTCTGAAGCTGATTGATTGGTGGTTGAAGTCTGAAGCTGATTGATTGGTGGTTGAAGTCTGAAGCTGATTGATTGGTGGTTGAAGTCTGAAGCTGATTGATTGGTGTTTGAAGTCTGAAGCTGATTGATTGGTGTTTGAAGTCTGAAGCTGATTGACTGGTGTTTGAAGTCTGAAGCTGATTGATTGGTGTTTGAAGTCTGAAGCTGATTGATTGGTGTTTGAAGTCTGAAGCTGATTGATTGGTGTTTGAAGTCTGAAGCTGATTGGTGTTTGAAGTCTGAAGCTGATTGGTGTTTGAAGTCTGAAGCTGATTGGTGTTTGAAGTCTGAAGCTGATTGGTGTTTGAAGTCTGAAGCTGATTGGT
Organism: Aspiorhynchus laticeps; assembly: GCA_023376895.1. Classification (NCBI taxonomy): domain Eukaryota; kingdom Metazoa; phylum Chordata; class Actinopteri; order Cypriniformes; family Cyprinidae; genus Aspiorhynchus; species Aspiorhynchus laticeps. The sequence continues at coordinate 1,709,717 of CM041816.1, forward strand.
GTTTGAAGTCTGAAGCTGATTGATTGGTGTTTGAAGTCTGAAGCTGATTGGTGTTTGAAGTCTGAAGCTGATTGATTGGTGTTTGAAGTCTGAAGCTGATTGGTGTTTGAAGTCTGAAGCTGATTGATTGGCCCACATGTTCAGCCATGACATATCCAGACCAAACATGAGGACAATCTACACTTGTTCCAAAAGATTGCTAGTTCAGTACACAATAAACATTAATTTTCTAATACAGCCTTATATACTTATATACAGCCTTAAAAATGCAATGCTTAATATGGCCGCTCAATCGCAGGAAGCCCCGCCTTCTGAATGAAAGAGCCAATCGCTAATCGGTAAAGTCAACGTGTCACTGCAGCTGCCGTTAGAAGTCCCGGTTGCTATAGAAACAGCCAGCGCTCTGAGACATGCACACTGGCTGATCTAGCCTGAGAAATAAGCTTTTTATACGCTATTTGAGCAAAAGAAACTACATTTATGACACAGTTGTTGTCTGATTTCATTGGTGATTTCAAATATCTTAAAGAGACTTTGATACTACTCACTAGGCTGTTGAAATTTGAACAAAATATATAGCAAATAGTTGAAGTAGTTAATAACATATATCATTCCTGTAAGCACTGTATTTAACAGCGTGTCTGAGGTAGTCCCTCCCACGCTTTGATTTCATTGGTCGAATCACCTGCCGTTCTGCCCTCATTTTTTGAAAAACACTTCATACCTTCAGTAAAATCACTTTGACAACAGTTTCAAAAAATCATAGTAAAACTGCTCAGAAATGTGAAGCATTGAGAAAATTACATGATATTAATGATATTCTTGCATTTTTCAGTCTTTGTATGGACATGAAAATCAGGAAGTGAGCAACTGTTTATTTGTTTACCATAAAAGTTAATGGACAATTAATTTACAGTAAATGGCTCTCCTTACAATCAGATCTTTGAAAACATACTGTACATCTTTCTGAGGGTTTTTAATTGTAAACTCGTCAATTATTTCCATGAGAATTTAAATTTTAGACTTTCACAGTGAACATCTCATTCATTTCTGCACTGTTTTTGTCACACTTTTCCTTTTCTGGTTACATACTAAATTACTGAAAAAAACATAACAATAAAAACACCGTAACGTAATAAGCATAGACAAAGGCATCAATCGTTATATATTGTGCAAGCGTCGCAGAACAACCAAAACAAGCACATACTTGAATACCGAAAACAAATATGATTTTCCCAATTGTGTGCATTCATACTGATATGACAGACTTCTGTTATAAATGTATTTGAGGAGTGAAGTGAAACGTCTCCAGGAGCTTCAGTGTCTCGCTCAAAGGCACAATGATGGAAAGATCTGTCTCTCAGTAAACCTCACATGGCATGGCATTTATGCACTTGTGCAGTTCCTCGTTCAATACTGCGGACATTTACAGGTTTGAGATGATCGAAGCATCTTTCTGTACAAGTTGTAACAGGTGTTTGAATGACAATATTTTGATTTTAAGAGATTGTTATGGTTGCCATACATATCTCCTTTGGCATTATAGTCAGGGTTGGGAGGGTTATATTTAAAATGTACTGTATTTCACTGCAGATTACAAAATGCATGCTTTAAAAAGTCATTTGTAACACATTTAGTTAGATTACTCAAGTTTTGTAACTTAATCTAAACACTTTTGAATGCTTTGTAATTCTAATAAGGTTTGTAATGACATCTACAAAACGTAGGATGTTGGTTTTCCTCTGCATATTATTTTTTAACAAAATCAGTTTCTCACAATATTTCTTAAAAGGGAAGAAGTGCAGACAATCTTTAAAACTAAATGAATAAAAAAGTGATGTTGGAGAAGGCAGCACGATGCATTAAATTGTACTTATTTTGTCTTCTGGGAAACATGCATGTATTAGATTCTAAAGGGCAGTAAATTAAAATAAAAAAAATCTTGAAATCATCCTGTTCAAAAGTTTTCACGCCCCCGCTCTTAAAGCACTGTTTCCTTCTGGCGCATCAGCGAATGTTTTCAGCTTCTGTAATAGTTGTGTACGAGTCCCTCTGTGTGTGTAAAGATGGATCTGAAAATCATAGAGTTATTGTTGTAGAGCAGAAGATGCTGGAAGAGCTGGAGGATGTTTCTGAAGAACAGCTCATCACTAAACATGACAACAGTCCTACAGTTTCTATCAATTCAGTGTTATTTTGTCTTGAGGTGGACATCTGTTGTGTGAAATCACTTATTCAGGACAGTACTAAAATGCAATTTTTATAATTTTGTTAAAAAAATTATTATTATTTTGCATATTCTGCAAGGGGTATGAAACTAAACGTATCTTAGGATGTGTTTGCAGACCGTCAGATTCAGAGAATCACCATTAATTGCCCGATACAGTAATGTTTAAATGACATTAAAATTCAAAGTAATCACGTTAGTCATCTAAAATACTTTTTTGATGCAACTTGGATGTAATTTGACTTCCACCCATTTAAAATGTAGCTGTAATGAAACACAGTTACTCATATTTATATTTTAAATGTGTAATTTACATGTGCTCTGTTACTCCCAACCCTGATTATAATCTGCTGTCCTTTAGAAAGACATGCTCATTTATCTTTAGTGTTTAAACATGGCCTTTGCTAACTCGTGCTACAAAACATACGCTCTTACAGCGTACTTCAAAGCTCTTTCCCATTATAAAGACTTCCTCCTGAAGCGTGGCAGATCTCTGAGGCTGAGTCCAGGAGAAAGCGTGCTGCCAGGAGAGGACACAACCGTATCGTTCCTAGTCGAGGAGATCTGGTAGGAAACGGAGTTGCGGTACACAGAGTTGATGTTGCACTCGGGGCACTCGTTCGGGGCCGGGGCCGAGCTGTGGCAGAGGCGCAGGTGATAGCAGACGCAGCTGCAGAGCAGGCTCAGCTGGGAACGAGACTGGGGTTGAGGCGAGTAGAGCGCCGGCGACAGAATGAGGTTGGTGCAGCTCGTTCCCTCGTCTATTGGTAAGAACAGGTTGCTGTGGCAGTGATTCTCCATACGCCCTCTCTTCAGCGAGGCCCGCTCCTGCGCATCCCGCTTCTCGTCCTCGCTGTTCATAGTGAGGAACCTCAACACCACCAGGTTGAGGAAGGCTCCGATCACGGTCAGCCCCACCAGGATGTACATGAAGCTAAAAACCACATAAGGGGTCTTCTCCTGGAGATCCTCCTGCTTCTGAAGAGCCACGAAGTCGCCGAAGCCGATGGTGGTGAGGGTGATGAAGCAGTAGTAGTACGCGTGGAAGAAGGTCCAGCCCTCAAAGTGTGAGAAAGCAGCGGCCCCCACGCACAGCGTTCCCAGGCAGGACAGGAACCCCACCAACACCATGTTTTCCATGGATATCTCGGTGCGGTGCAGCCCTAGGCACTTCTTAACACGGCTGAGGAGGTAGCGGACGAAGGTGTTCATCCTCTCGCCCAGACTCTGGAACATCACCAGCGTGAGCGGGATACCCAGACCCGCATAAAACATGCAGAAGACCTTCCCTGCGTCTGTGCCGGGGGCCGCGTGCCCGTAACCTGCACAAAAACACCCACAAGAGACATCTGGGTTAGATCGGCGGATGAGATGCTGTTTGAAACACATGCTTTGAAGACATTGAACTGAGACTGTCAATAGCTGGGTTTCCATCACCTTGTTTTAAAGGAGACATATTATGCCCCTTTTTACCCCTTTGCCCAAATGTGACCCATATCTGATTTTCTTATGACAGTCTGAACAGCACAAATCAGGCCCAGGCCAATTTCATATGTGGTCCTAAATCAGATACATATCCCATGTTTTGCAATGCGACTTCAGTCTGAACGGCCATGTCGCATGCGATTTTTACATCATTGTAATGCGACAGACGTCGCAATTCTGCGCTGGAGGAGGCGGGAAGATTAAAATCACAATGGCAGACAATATATAGACAAGCCTATCACTTCGTTATTAAGGCTCCGACTGCACATTAACTTAAAAATGGCTAAACACGCGCTAACACGAGCAGCATCCATTTTTATTTCCGCAAACACAGTGCGCTGCGTCTGACATCACGTCTTCTTCTGCGCATGTGGGTCACTTCAGGGCTGGATACGGTTCACACATGAGACTGATGGCAGTCGCATTTAAATGACAATGTGAACAACAGCGCAAAAAAATCAGCAAAAAATCCGATCTGAGCATTAAGACCTGCAGTGTGAACTAAGTCTAAGTCTCTGGTGTCCCCAGAATGCGTCTGTGAAGTTTCAGCTCAAAACACCCCACAGATCATTTATTAAATCATTTTGAAAATGGCTATTTCGAGTGGAAGCAGAAACACTCGTGCCTGTCTCTTTAAATGCAAATGAGCTTCTGCTCCCGCCCCCTTTCCAGAATAGAGCTGCTTCAGCTGGTACCTGCTAAAAACATCTGTTTTGGTTCAGATTATCATGTTTATCGCGCTGAAATCATGCGTTTTAAACCATATTAGTTTAAACTTCTGATGGTTTTCTGACACACACATCCGAAGCACACGGACAGAAAGCGGCTGTCACAGCAAGTTCTCATTCACACACAAGTTTACGTTAAAAACACACACGAGTTACAAAAACAGTCAGTTATGTCTGTGAAGGTAAACAGCTGGGTGGAAACTTACAGATTAAGGGGCCGTGATATTATAATGAGATGCCTTTGCCACGTCACCAAGGCAGCGAAATCAGACGCGCTAATTTTTTCAGAAGCTTACAAAAAAAGGCTTACTAAAACAAAGTTACTGGGTTCATCTTGTTCACGTTTCCTTGGTTGGTAGATGCACCGGGGACCTGATTATACTACTTAAAACCTGGAAAAGTCAGATTTTCATGATATGTCACCTTTAAAGTGGATTTTTGTGAATGAAAGTGAATGAAGTGAATGAAAACATCCTGCAAAGTTTGAAATCTGAAAGTGCTCCGTCTATTGTCTTCTCAAAAGATAGTCGACTTTAAATCATTGAAGCGAGTCATTTTTAAAACGAATCCCAAGCCGTTTCATGTTGACGTCAACATTAGCATATTCCCGCCCACTTGTTGCCACTAGAGCTGTGTCCGAAACCGCTCCCTATCCACTATATAGTGCACTATATCGGGTGTCAGCCATTTCGTAGTGCTGTCGACTTCGTAGAACGACTTCACTCCCTACATTCGTTCACTACTTTTTACCCACAATGCATTGTGATTTCGAGTGTACAACTGATGTACACTCGCTGAAGCACTATTTCCCACAAGCAATATAAAGTCATTTTAAGTGTTATTGCTATTAATATTATTTTCTAAAATATAAAAGTACATATGTGACGAAGATGTTTTTGCAACAAGTCTCACGCCACCGTCTGAATCCGTTCACTTCATTTCGTTCACTCCTTCTGATATAGTCCACTCAACTGCCTACACTATATAGGGATTAGTGGACGAGTGAGCGATTTCGGACACAGCTCAGGTGCCGCTTTTGGAGCGTTAACAATAGCTGTTTCCACGGTAACGCTGTACACAATGTAACACTGTGCTCTGCTTTAAATGAAATCGACCAATCAGAGCAGAGTAGCGTCACGCAAGGGAGGGGTTTGGAAAAATGAATCGTTGAGCGAATCGTTTGTGAGTCGTTGAGCAAATAAGATCAAAATAAATGCATATAAGAAAATGAAAGTGTTTTTTTCATAACATTGCATGCATGTCAACCTGTTGTTAGGGACTCCCAAAACCACAATATGAACCTTTCATAACCCATAACAGGGGCACTTTAATGCGCATTTTGAAGTATAGCATGAGAAACGAGTGATGGAAATGCCTTAAAGTTGTTATGCTCGCTTGAGGTGGTTTTTGCCTTGTGCGAAAAAGGGTTAATGTGAATAATGGGAGATGGAAATGCATTTTGCCGAAAAAAATCCTCCAAGCGCATCAAAAAAGTCATGTGAGTTTGCGCTATGAGACGGGATGACTTTACTAACAGCGAACCGATCTCGTTCACAGCATCTATATGTTGTTATGTTCATTCAAGCAAAGTCTGTCGTCAAAGTATGTCTGTATAATTGTGTTAAACACGACTGCGTTCACAAACAGCAGCATCCGCCTCCGAAAGCATTGACAGCATTTATTGTATAACATCTGCTCGCTCTGAGACGCAAGTCATTTTTCATATATGAAAGTTATTATATTCAGTAGCTTATCCTAGTTTTCTATAGGCTATTTAGTGCCAGTTTACCAGGATGTGATGATTTTGTTCTCTCTGACTCGTTGGATGTAAACGGTGCTTGTTCGCAAATGTTTTATGCGATATTTCAATTTTGCGCATAAGTTAAATTCGCAACTTTGGATGGAAACCCCGCTATAATGTCACTTTGAACGTTTGGTTAGCGCGGTAAAGTTAGTGTTAGGTTTGATATTCGCTGGATATTCGCTTAGGCTGATTTTTGCTAATTTACCTCTAAGTAAAAAATGAAGTCCAATAATTAATACAAATTATGTTTACAAAGCCATAGTAAATGGCTTGTGGGCAAACTGACTGAAAATATTTAGCCAATATGTCGCCTTAGACAATACCTCCCCTAATGTATGTACAGCACACAAATATTTTTAGAAAAAAATATTTAAAAATACAATACAAAAATATTTTGTAAAAAATACAAAATTAGGTTTTTCATGTTACAAAGGCTGTAGTACATTTGTAGTTAAAAGACTGATTTACTACAGGTGAAATTTTGCCAATATCACCCTTACTGTACATACAGTACATAATTATTCTTAGAAAACAATTGCTGTAATTCACCAAAAGGGTTTTTTCATGTTCCAAAGGCTGTAGTACATTTGTAGTTACAAGACTGACTTACTACAGGTGAACTTTTTTCCAATATCACCCTTACTGTACATACAGTACACAAATATTGTTATGAAAATAAATTACTGTAATTCCCCAAAAGGGTTTTTTCATGTTACAAAGGCTATAGTACGTTTATAGTGACAAGATTGACTTACTACACGTGAATTCTTTTACAATATCACCCTTACTGTACATACAGTACACAAATATTGTTATGAAAATAAATTACTGTAATTCCCCAAAAGGGTTTTTTCATGTTCCAAAGGCTGTAGTACATTTGTAGTTACAAGACTGACTTACTACAGGTGAACTTTTTTCCAATATCACCCTTACTGTACATACAGTACACAAATATTGTTATGAAAATAAATTACTGTAATTCCCCAAAAGGGTTTTTTCATGTTACAAAGGCTATAGTACATTTATAGTGACAAGATTGACTTACTACATGTGAATTTTTACAATATCACCCTTACTGTACATACAGTACACAAATATTTTTATGAAAATAAATTACTGTAATTCACCAAAAGAGTTTTTTTATGTTCCAAAGGTTGTAGTACATTCCTAGTGGCCAGACTGACTTCCTACATGTGAAATTTTGCCAATGTCTTCCTTACTGTACATAAGAACGTTTGTTTATGCTTTATTTTAATAAAGTGTCCTTGTTACGTCAAATAAGAACCAAATTGCAAGGTTGATATTTTTTAACAGCCTGTATTATTAAACTCACGGTATGTATTCTCTGGTGTTAAACGTTTATTGTAGAATTCACATCAAGATTTTGGAGGAACATGCGGTGACTGTACGGTAAAGCCAACACTCGGCACACCACGCCAAACCCGTGAGGTTCGAATCTCGCAATGTTTCAGCTAATACTATATTCAGAATATTACATGGAAATAAATGCGGGTTTAGGGATTTTAGTCAAATTAGTGATTTTCTCTCATAAAACAATAAATTACATTACTTGATTAAAATCAAAAATAAAACCAGCTTTCTCAGCATTATGAGATCGCTGCATGATACTAACAACGCCAAAGCCGTGAGCAACTTTCACAGATGTTTCTGAGATGCATAATTCAGATTTCTTGTTATGAGCCTCATCTAAAGGTGCACAGACTTCAGTCGACATACAAAACACCACCAAGGTCACTCAGACACGTTCAGGTAAAAATATCATGTTCAGGTGATATTGTTTGTGTTTTCCATTGCAAACTCACAGTAAAAACTACTTTTTTTACAGTGCATTTTACAGAAATCTGTGTTACTGCAAAGTAGAATTGGCAATAAAGTAGTGGAACTTTTACAGTATATTTCTTACAGCATCCTGAGAAATATTAGTTAACATTTAGTTAGATTTCAGTGTAAAATGCCAGTATATTCCTGGTTAATAATTGCATTGCTTTCACAGTAAACTCTCTCTCTCGTGTCTTTATCATGTGAATTCCCAGTAAATGACTGGTCAGTGCTGGGGTTTATGGTACAGGTGCATATTTTTCCCAGTATATCAGAGTTATCTTTTATGTAGATTAAGTCATTAAGCTTTTATCCAAAGTGACTTACAAATGAGGACAATGGAAGCAATCAAAATCAACAAAAGAGCAATGATACACAAGTGCTATAACAAGCCTCAGTTAGCTTAACACATAGCAAGGGTGTTTATATAATAAATTATTATATAATAAAAGAAAAACAGATAGAATAGAGCAAGCTAGTGTTAAAGGCCTTTTTTGTTAATTGTATAATAAATAAAAAGAAAACAAATAGATAGAATACAAAAAGAATAGAGAAGCTATAGTGTAAAGAAACGTTAGTAAATGAATAGAGTGCAAGTCTAAAAGTGGCATGTTTTTTTTAGAGAATAGAATTGAAGAATAGAATTAGAATAGAGTGCTAGAGTTAGAGGGTCAAACAAAGATGGATGTGTTATTAGCCGATACTTGAAGATGGCTAAAAATATTAACAATATTGCCTACTACTTATCATAAAATACTATGAAAGTAAGATGTATGCAGCACGTTGCTATTAATCTACATGGGGAAAATTAATTGATATTAAAAAGTGTGGTGATGGTTGTCATACATTGTACGCACCGATGTGAAAATGGAAGATATAGGCCTGGTTTCACAGACAACTAAACCAGGATTAGATCATAGTTCAATTAAAGTCATTTTTATAAACATGCTTAGACAAAAACATTAATGTTGTGCATCTCGAGACAAAACAAAGCACTGATATATTTTAAGATCAATCAGTGCAAGTTTATTTCAGTTGAAACAGCTTAGACTTAGATTTTAGTCTAGAACTAGTCTTAAGCCTTGTGTGTGAAACCGTCAAGGTACTAGTCACAATCAACATGCAGATTTGCCTTTCATAGATCACTAATTCATTCACTTTTGAATTAAAATTATGATATGGATATCCATTTTCATAACATAACACTGCATTTCTTACATTTATTCAGCACTTACACTGAAAATCAACTAGTTTCATGAAAAGAACGTCAACTGAACAAATAAACAACTTATAAGCAGAACTTCACACAACAGACATGCAAACAAATAACACTTAATGCATACAAATCATAATCATATTCATATGCATTTAGAGCCTGTTGGTGGATTAAGTGCTAAAATAAATAGTTTAGCTGCACCTCAAAGAAACACAATAAATACATTGTATTTTTAAACAGAAAGAAGGTCCAACAACTGTACTAGGGTGAAGTCAGCTAAAATGGGCCATCAGGTAAAGTGGGCCAAATAAGGTTATAGCATCATATCTCTTTACATTTTCACAGAAAATCACAATAACTGATCTTGCATTGTTGCTTTAACACTTGTTGACATGTAACAGTATTAATAATTGTTTAAAGCAGGCAGGGCACAGAGTTACATGAAACTCGTCAGAGGTAATTGAGCCTGACATAGAAAAGTTCATTAATCACTAATAAGGGTCCTAAAGCAATTATAAGTAAGCTTACCAACAAAGCAAAGGTTTATGAACAATGTTATGACATGCTCTTTAAAATACAAAAGTTTAATTTATAAAAGAAACTTTTTGTGAAAAAGGTAATTTTAGATAGAAATGACTGGTTAAGCAAAAATGGGCCACAATTTTCAGCTAAAATGAGCTGCATACACACTTTTACACAGAAGTTGAGGGTTAAATAGGTTTATAGGCCTAGATATGTATCCATACAAAATCTTAACAGTCTTTTAAAAATATAAGCATGCACACAAAAGACACCAATGCACAGAAACACACACCATGATCAGTTCATTTTTAATTGCATTGTTTAATTAAATATTCATTCAACTTTCTATGTAATGAAATACAGTTATGGTGTTGCTATGGCACACTAAATACAATAGTGTCGATTTACTGTTAAAAATAAACAGATTTATGATGAAATTACCTGTTGTTCTCTTTTTATATTGGCCCACTTTACCTGAACAGCTGGCCCACTTTACCTGAATGTTGTGCCGTGGCTCAAGAAGGTACCTCTAGCTCTCATAATTTTAAAACGTTTATACTTTTTCACATTTAAAAAATATAAATATATTTAAGAAACCCATGCTAATTTATAAGAATATCATTAGATCTGATGCATGGTGTTATAATGTACTTCACCCTACAAAGTTTCTAAAAAGAAGTGGTGAAGAGATATTCGGATAATGGCTCTTATGTGATGTTCACATAATTTTATCAGCAGAACACAAGTATATGTCTTTGTCACAAAGAGCACAGAATGAGGGACAGTAAGTTCTCGGGCAACACAAACATCCCCTTCAAAGCGTTCTGATAAGGGGGGTTACAACAGGACAGAAAATAGCTTATTACTTCTAAATTATGATGTTTCTTGATGTACATATCTTGATAACATTATAAGTGGACCTCAGAGAACAGTACAAAATAAAAAACAGAGGCAGTTCATGGCAAATTTAAACTATTAGTCCACAGCAGGTATAATGGCATTATATCAGTCAGCCACTCTTATCTTGCTACTGAAAAATACATATTAGTGCACTGATGATGAAATATAGAAACATTAAATTGTTAGATGTCATGATATCAGTAAGAGATTATAGAGGCAGTGAATGCAGGATCATCTGTCACCAAAAACAGGCCACTAAACACTCGACCATGAACACGAGAAGATCAGATTCTGCTGCACAACACACACACACACACTCACACACACACTCTCTCTCACACACACACACACACACACACACACACACACACACACTCTCTCTCACACACACTCTCTCACACACACACACACACACACACTCTCTCACACACACACACTCTCACACACACACTCTCACACACACTCACACACACTCTCTCTCACACACACACACACACACTCTCTCACACACACACACACTCTCACACACACTCTCTCTCACACACACACACACACACACACACTCTCTCACACACACACACACACACACACACACACTCTCACACACACACACACACACACACACACACACTCTCACACACACACACACTCTCACACACACTCTCTCTCACACACACACTCTCTCACACACTCTCTCACACACACACACACACACACTCTCACACACACTCTCTCACACACACACACACACACACACACACACTCTCACACACACACACACACACACACACTCTCACACACACTCTCTCACACACACACACACTCTCACACACACTCTCTCACACACACACACACACTCTCTCTCACACACACACACACACACACACATACACTCTCACACACACACACACACACACACACACTCTCACACACACTCTCTCACACACACACACACACACACACACACTCTCACACACACACTCTCTCACACACACACACACACACACACACTCTCACACACACTCTCTCACACACACACACTCTCACACACACACACACACACACACACACTCTCACACACACTCTCTCACACACACACTCTCACACACACTCTCTCACACACACACACACACACTGGAGACTGAAAACTGAATATTAGTCATTGGTTAAATACACAGCTGCAACTTTCTGCTTCGTTTAAACCCTGAACCTGAGCAGTGTTGCTAAATTTACCAACTTTTCAGACTACCCTAGCAACCTTTTCCTCCCAAAGCACCTAGCAACAAATTTAGCAATTTTACAAATTATCTGGCAACTTTTGATAAGTGACTCAAACGATAAAAAGGCACACATTTACATTATAAATGACACAAAAAGAGGAATGCCTCGCAGTGCACACGTCGCCTGAATTTGCACTTGTTTAATTTAATAATAATTGAATAATTGTTCATTGATGAGGCACTTTGTTAGTAGCTTGTACGTGCGATTGTTGATCAGTTAGTACACTGCAAGATGTAGAAAATGGAAAAGCTGGTAATTTTCCAGCACATTATCCGTTGTAACCCGAATGCGTAATTAAAAAACCTGTGGAAAAATCAAATACACAAATGTCCTTCATATTAACATAGATTGTGGCCTATATTTTTTTACAGACTTTTCTTAGCATACCACCTACTAATACACTGCTTAAAAGTATAATTGTTCAGAATGTGTTCGTTTACTAGCCAATAAAAAAAACTTAAATTGTAATTGTACGTTTTCAATAATTCAATGCATTTAAAAACACTTATTTGTATTTTATATTATTATACTATGCATTTATATTATTTTACGAACAAATTTAAATTAAAATTTTTTTTGCCGAGATTTGATGCCGGTGACAATTTTTGCGTAGTGATTGTGTAATGACGTCATCGCGCAATGACATCATTAGGAACCGTTTAGCAACGAATAATCCTTCCTTTAGCAAAACCGAGTTGGCAACACTGTCTCTGGGATGTTTTAGAAGCTGTATACTTACAATGCAACACTACCAAAAATAAAAATAAAAAAAGGAATAAGACGTTGATATTTGGTTAAATTTTGGTTGCGACGTCGGGTGACCAAAATCCAATGTAAATCCGACGTCTAATGTCAATGTTAAATTGATGTCCAATACCGACGTTGAGATTTAGTTGTTTTTAGGTTGTGTAACCAAAATCCAACGTTAAGTCAACGTCAACCCGATTTTCATTTTCAACCAAAATGCAACGTCTGTCTGACGTCATGTCCAACGTCACCCTGACGTTACATAGACGTCTGGTGCCTGCTGGGTTCCTTTGGCACCATATCGGGATTTGATTGCACGTTTTGCAATAAACTGGCAGAAAATAACTTACATTCACTGCAAATAGTTCACTATTAATACTTTAAATTCCTTGCCGCTTTTTAAAGTTTAACCAGTTTCTTGTAGTTATGCATCATTTAATGTTACAAGGACACTGTGTAACGGAAGTAATGATGTTAGTTGCTAATTCTTATACTGAAGACACCGAAGCTCACCTATCGTGGTGATGACAGTCAGTGCGAAGTAAAAGGACCCGGCGAATCTCCACTGTCTGCCGGCGCGGTGTGGCTCCGCCTGCTGCATCACGCGCTCCAGCTCTCGGTAGTCGTCCTCGGTGAAGCGGTACCTTCTCTTCATGTCGCTGCGCTTCTGCTCCAGCATGCGCTTCCTCGCGCTCTCGGTCTCGGACTCCAGCGCGTCGAAGACCGCGGCGCCCACCAGCAGATACGAGAACATGCAGAGGATGAGCGACAGCGTGCGCACGTTCTGCTTCTTCATCATCACCAGAGCAGCTCTGACTCAGTGCGTCGCTGTTAGCGCTCGGTGCGTTTACCAAACACTGAGCGACGGGGAATCCAGGTGTCGCATGTCCGATTTCTCTCGTAGGTAAATAAGCTGTGTCGTGGAGATCAAACTAACCCTCCTGTCTTCCTGGTCTGCGCAAATCTTGCGAAGGAGGTTTCCAAACTGAACCGGTCATGACTGGCAACCAATAAGATCTCCAGGAGTCCAGCTGCATTCAGAGTCAGTGAGTCAGAAGAGCGCAGGTGTGTGTGATCACACACATGCTCTGCGTTTCAATGTGCACACTATCTGCCCTAAATAGTATTGAACATTACTACTATCACATATAATTGAGAATGCATAGTATGCACACTGGTACAGAGCGCTGTCCTCGGTGCTGAAACAGCTCCAGCACAGCTTGTGTATGAATACCATTGTATTCATTATCAAACGAATGGCTTTAATCGATGGAAAGCGTATTTTAGAGCAAAACATTAAAAAAGGTTGCACTTTATTGTGTACAGTTATATAGTTAAAGCTACAGTCCGTAATTTTTTTTTTTTTTTTTTTTGGTTAAAAATGATCCGAAATCAATATTTGAGCAAGTACATAACCAGCCAGTGTTCAAAACTATCTTACTTTAGCTCGATTCATAACTGTTATCTTATAATAATGTTTTCTAGTTTGAGTGGTTTTGGCGGGAGATTCGAGCATGCTGCGTCATTACGTCACGTCTGTAAACATAAAGAAGTTTTCCCGGCAACTAGATCACATGTGAGGATCCTGCAGATCATTTATAGCCTTTTCTCACAGCAGCTGGAATAATTAAATATCATTTTGATGGTGGATTGTGATCCAGAAAGGATTATGTGTTTATGAAACACATGTGAATGAAATTCAGTTTTAAAGGTGCTTCTGATTACAGATAGCCTGAGATTACACAAGATTTGTATTTTAAAGAAAACCAGTTCGAACGGAGCATAATTTGCTTTTTGGGTTAAAATAATTTCTATATGAAATTCGAATGGCATGACAATTAGATATTAGACTTTACATAAATTGAAATCTACGCTAATAATAGTCACGCAATGCTGATGTTGTTAACATTAATAATTTGAGAATAAAGTATAATAATAATAATAATGTGCACGGTTTGATGTGATATGAGCTAACCGATCGTTAGATTTAATCACTATTAGTAGCATGATTTATGATAATGTTTTTTCTCAGTTGGTCAGAACAAACATGGCAGACTTGTTACTTGTTCAGATGATAATATACGGTGATAATGCTGATTTGGGTCATATATTCAAGACGTAGCTATAATCTGTGACTGACAGCTACACATTCACCTCAAAACATTAGATTCATCCGGAGCACAACCCACACAATGAAGATAATTCAGCACACAGCTGCAATACCAGCTTTTCAACAGAGATGGCGACAAAGAGGCAAAACTTACGGACTGCAGCTTTAAGTACTGAGTAATATTAATTAACTACATGTACTTACTATATGGTTAGGGTTACTTGCATGCAATTATGCATAATTTATTGTTATTATAATAGTAAATGCATGTAACGTGTAACAAGGACACCTTAAAATAAAGTGTTACCAAAAAAAAAACCACGTTTGTTAGGTTTCTGGTTGTCTAATGTCAGTAGATCATGTCTAGAGACCATAAGGGGTTTAAATAGTAAACTCCCAGATTAGATTGGTACGTTTTTGATTTATGTTACACAAGCATGTTAGCTGCGCAACTTGAAATGCTGGCTAATCATAACTAATACAATCAAAACAGCACTGTAAGATGGATGCAGTCAACAAACAGTGGGTTATTAAACAGCAAGAGCAACACTATTCACTTCTGTCTTCAGCACAGACATAGACCACATGAGGGAGCACTAGTGCATAACCAGTATAGCATTAAAATAATATAAAGTCAAATAAAATCAATAATTCAGGATCCCACTTTATATTAAGTGGCCTTAACTACTATGTACTTACATCAAAAATAAGCACAATGTATTTATACTGTATTGTAAAACACTTTTGCTGTTATTGAGGTGGATACGGGTAGGTTAAGGACAGGTTAGGGTGGTATGGGTAGGTTTAAGGTGTAAGGGATGGGTCAACAGTGTAATTATAAATGCAATTACACAAAATAATTACAGATTAATTACATACAGGTATTTTAAAAACATAAGTACAATGTAAAAACATGTATGTACACAATAAGTGCATTGCATCAATTGATTAATTTAAATGTAAGTACATAGTAGTTAAGGCCACCTAATATAACGTGGGACCAATTTAGTGCTTGTGTATGTGCAAAACATTAACTTAAACAAGTTCTATTAACTTAAATCTGGTGTTTATAAACTTTAAGGTAACGCCTATTTTTCAATAATAAACTCCAGAATTTAGTTTTTTATTTTGCACTGCACAAGCATGCTAAAATTAAATTAAAATACTGAGTAGCTAACTGATTACACATAATATATTATCAAGGTCATGGATGAGCAACACTTACTCAGAGTTAACGTGGCAATGCTTACCGTGCTGGGCAACACAGAGGAGATAGTTTTAATCACATGGTCAAGACAATAATAAAAGAAGATTGTATCTGATTTCTCTGGACAGCTGGGTTAGATGATACAGGGGTCAGTCAGCTCCCTTATTTTGTTGAAGTTAAGGAAGAGATCATTCCACAAGCTCATCCCTATTCTCTTAGAGATAAACAGAAGCTGTCTCTAGCATTTCAGTAGGTACTAATATACACACAGGGTGGACACAGAGTGATTTGGGGGCCCTAAGCAAATTCCAGGTATGGGGCCCCAACGCACCAAATACAGTTTACATGTAACCCTTATTTGCTGCCTCATAGCTTGAAGTTTATTTACCCCTTCACACTATCATAATGCAAATTCAGAAATTAATTAGTCAACCTGATGACTAATTTATGATATATACTATACAGTATATCTGTCCAAATTAATGCATTAACGCAAATTCATTTTAACGGCACTAATTTTATTAACGCGCAATTAACGCATTATTAACGCGCATTTTCTGTTCGACCCGTGGCCCAACCCGTAGTTGGAGAAATGGAGATGCAGTGTTGATGCATATAAATATATTGACACTATATTGCCAAAAGTATTGGCGCCCCCTTCTAATGAACAGGTTTGACTACTTTAGTAATTTCTATGAGTACAAATCTTAATGTTAAAGCATATAATGATATTCTAGGAAATTGTGTGCTTCTAATATTATAGCAACAGTTTGGACTCTTTTCTATTCTAACATGACAATGTCTCTGTGTATAAGACAAGGTTCAAAAAGAAAATGATTGATTCAGTCAGTGTGGAAGAACTTGACTGGTCTGCATAAAACCAAGTCCTAATCCCAGTTTAACACCTCTGGTGTGACTGTAAATGCAGACCTTGAGACAAAAACTCATCACCAAACACCAATGACTTGTACATATGGGTTCAGTCATTTTAGACACTTACAAAACTGTTGCAACAGAGATGAAATACAATTTTTAAATACATGAATTATGTTCCCATCGTTGTTGCCACAGTTTTGGAAGTGCATTGTTCTGTTCTAAAGAAGGGGGTGCCAATACTTTTGTCCATATAGTGTATGTGACCCTGGACCACAAAACCAGTCATAAGGGTAAATTTTGTGAAATTGAGATTTATGCATCATCTGAAAGCTGAATAAATAATATTTCCATTGATGTATGGTTTGTTATGATAGGACAATATTTGTAAATCTGGAATCTGAGGGTGCAAAAAAATCTAAATATTGAGAAAATCACCTTTAAAGTTGTTCAAATTAAGTTCTTAGCAATGCATATTACTAATCAAAAATTAAGTTTAGATATATTTATGGTAGGGAATTTACAAAATATCTTCATGGAACATGATCTTAATATCCTAATGATTTTTGGCATAAAAGAAAAATCAACAATTTTGACCCATACAATGTGTTTTTGGCTATTGCCAAAATTGCTATATATTAATATATATTATATTCTATATGTATTATTATGCTATATATTTATAAATTGCTATATACCCCAGCGACTTAAGACTGGTTTTGTGGTCCAGGGACACATTTATCAACACAACAGGATTCAGAATAAGATCCTGAAGGCCGATCGGTCATTAGGCAAGATCACAGAGTTCAGCGACTATCGTTAAAAGATGAGCAGAACACTCTGCCTTTATCTGGCTTATTATCATCTGGTCTTCATCACAGCTGTTGCCGTGGTAACCGGATTCAGAAATAGCAGTGGCCAATCGCTCGTACAGTCTCTGGATGATGCTATTTATAGATGTACATGCAGAGATGTGTTAACTGTCCTGTTAGTCCTTACAGATATTACAGTATTACAACTGGCAAAAAACCCTTGACATATAAACATATTACAGATTTAACATCCAGGCAGACATAAATAAGCACAGACAATGGATAATAGGTGGGTGGATAGTTTATTATTCATATTTACATTCATGTATTTGCAAGAAAAGTGCACATTTTGTACACATATGCATTGGTGTGATTCATACAGCATTCATAAAATAGTACACAGAATCTCTTGGATTAGACGGATGTCCTGTTACTTCCTCTACAGTCAAAAATCTGGGTGTTATTTTAGACAGCAACTGAAAATCATATTTCCAATGTTACAAAAACAGCATTCTTCCATCTTAGAAACATTACCAAGCTACGTTCATGCATTCATGACCTCTAGACTGGACTATTGTAATGCACTGCTAGCTGCTTGTCCTGCATCTTCAATAAACAAGCTACAGATAGTACAAGCTACAGCTGCTAGAGTCCTTACCAGCTCAAGAAAATATGATCATATTACCCCAATTTTACAGTCTCTGCACTGGCTACCTATTAAGTACCGTATCAGTTACATAATATTATTACTTGCCTATAAGCAGTGTTGGGCTAGTTACTCAAATAATGTAATATATTACTCATTACTAGTTACTCCTTTCAATAGTAATATTGTTACTTTACTTATTACTTACTTATTACAAACAGACTGATGCGGCTGTCAGGAGAGTAAAGGAACACAGCATGGTGTTTTCATAATCACTGAAAAAAGAAAACTAAAATTATTTTAAACACCTATGAGAGCAAGGGGGCCCCCTGGTGGTTTGGGGCCCTGCGTAACCTGCGTACGGAGGACCCGCGCTGTGCTTCAGTCCCGCGCTGTGCTTCAGGACCCGCGCTGTGCTTCAGTCACTCGACTGCTTGGTGACACAAAACTTTGGATTCTTTTGGAAAAATGTTTATTGGCAGTGAAGAAATTTAAAAATTCGCAAAATGTGTCTGAAATGTAAGTTACTCAGTATTAATTACTCTGTCCTGATCAGCTGACAGTACAAGTGCATCTGCTGCGTTTCGCTCGTTTGGTGTGTTTGTTCAGGGTTAGAACTCATCAAGGGGCCTCATTTATGAAACACATGCATGCACAGATTTGATCTTAGAGTGTGTGTATGCTAAAATCAATCTTTGACGTCGAAAAGTGCTTAGTGATGAATCTGTTCATCATATAAACAATCAAGTCTCTTCAGGAAATTTGGACTAAACTTGCCTGCAAACAACATGAAATATTATTTTATTTTCAGATGCATGTATTTTGCGGGAGCTCTGTGAGTCGTTTATTTCTCCACCGCCTCACTCGGGACATCGTCAGTCCAGGAGCAGGGCTGGAGACCGCGGTACTGTGCAACACCAAAGACACGGCAAAACAAGAACCGACCAATGAGGACTGAAACACAGGGCTGTGAATGTAAACAACCAACAGTACAGACTGATAAGAAACATGGAAACTAAAGCCTCTTTCACACAGCCATTCCTGAAAATACACGGAAAATGTGTCCCGGGATGGTCTGATTTTGGTTCATTCACACTGCCAGTGATTTTCCGGGATCTGTGCGTGCGTTCACACACAACCTGTAAAGATCCCGTAAAGACACGTGACCTTTCATGTGACGTGTATAATGCGCCGCTCACCATTTCACTAAACTGGCGAATGATTTCAGCTTCAGTGCTGATAGTGAGGAGCTCCCTGATCGCTGCTTCATTCCAGTCTACACATGTTTCATCGTGTGAACGTTGATCTGCCTTCAAAACACCCGGTAAACCAGTCGAACGATAAAGTGCGTCATCACTACGACACACCCTTTATGGCATTGATCCAGCTTTTGTTCACACAGCGCTCGTTCCGGGACTGAACCCGGCAATGTTACTAGGTCCCCAACCCGGGATCAATCCCGGAATTAATCCCGGGATGTATTTGCGTTCACACAGAAGCACTCCGGCAATTTTCCGGGACCAACGTGCAGTGTGAAAGGGGCTTAACAGAAACAGACTACAGAAGAAGAGTCCCAGAACAAAAAGGTGCACAGGATAAACCCCTGTTGAGCCAACATCAAAGTCTGTCATGAAGCACCTCATGAATGATGTGTCAAATTAGCATCTTACTGAGCCAATACAGTAAATTCAACACATTTCAATATGCTGCAATATACCTATTGACCATGTATGGCCAGACCTATATACTGACACAAAAATAGCATTACATGCAATATTCATAAACCCCCGGTTTCACGAACAAGGCTTAAGCCTAGTCCTAGACTAAAATGTAAGTCTTATCTGTTTCAACTGAAATAAACTTGCACCGACTGATCTTAAAACATACCAGTGCCTTTGTTTTGTCTTTAGATGCACACCAGTAATGTTTTTTACTAAGGCACGGTTATAAAAATGACTTAAATGTCCTAATTGAACAATGGCTTAATCCCGATTTAGTCTAAGCCCTGTCTGTGAAACTGGGCCAAAGTTTTATAATATATCCATATATTTTGTTTCGTAAGAGTATTTTTGTAACGGAGCCGACGAGATGTGAGGATCCATATGCAAGCTTTTATTAACCCTTAATCGGTCCCTGGGGTCCAGTTGACCCCATTTGAATTTCTTTATTTTTTAAAAGTGTTCCCTTCTTCTCAGGGGCATGAAATTCTGTGACTTTTCCTAAATAATCTTCCTAAACGAAATCTAAAAAAAATCTGGACTTGATTTGGTTGTTCTAAAGGTGTGTAAAAAAACAAAATGACCGTCAAAGGTCCTTGGGGTCAGATTGACCCCCACATTGATTTTTTTTTTTTCTCATTTCATTTGTCAAAAATAAATAAATCCAGTATAAATCTGAAAAATTGTACATTTACATAAAGGTCTGGTCCTAGACCATAAACACAAAGTGGAACGAACTCACACACACCACACACACACACACCACGCACACACAACACACAAACAGACCCACACACACACACACACACACACACACCACACAAACAGACCCACACACACACACACACCACACAAACAGACCCACACACACCACACAAACAGACCCCCCCCCCCACACACACACACACCACACAAACAGACCCACACACACACACAACACCCACACCACACAAACAGACCCACACACACCACACAAACAGACCCACACACACACACCACACAAACAGACCCACACACACACACATCACACAAACAGACCCCCCCACACACACACATGCACACACACACCCACACCACACAAACAGACCCCCCCCCACACACACACACACCACACAAACAGACCCCCACACACACACCACACAAACAGACCCCCCCACACACACACATGCACACACACACCCACACCACACAAACAGACCCACACACACACACACCACACAAACAGACCCCCCCACACACACACATGCACACACACACCCACACCACACAAACAGACCCACACACACACACACCACACAAACAGACCCCCCCCACACACACACATGCACACACACACCCACACCACACAAACAGACCCACACATTCTTTTGAATAGACTAGAAAACTTTGTTGGCATTAGTGGAAGTGCATTAGCATGGTTCAAATCGTACTTATCTGACCGCCATCAATTCGTAGCAGTGAATGAAGAGGTATCATATCGATCACAAGTGCAGTATGGAGTTCCTCAAGGCTCAGTACTAGGACCGTTACTTTTCACGCTTTACATGTTACCCTTGGGAAATATCATTAGGAAACACGGGGTTAGCTTTCACTGTTATGCTGATGACACTCAGCTCTATATTTCTTCACGGCCTGTGAAGACCTATGCTCTCAATGTCAAATGCAGAAATATTAATTCATGCGTTTATGACCTCAAGGTTAGATTATTGTAATGCTTTATTGGGTGGTTGTTCTGCGCGCTTAATAAACAAATTACAGATGGTTCAAAATGCAGCAGCTAGAGTTCTTACTAGAACCAGGAAGTATGAGCACATTAGCCCGGTTCTGTCAACACTGCACTGGCTCCCTACTAAACATTGTATAGATTTTAAAATCTTGTTAATGACTTATAAAGCCCTGAATGGTTTAGCTCCTCAGTACTTGAGCGAGCTCTTATCGCATTATAGTCCTTCATGTCCACTGCGTTCTCAAAACTCTGGCCATTTGATAATACCTAGAATATCAAAATCAACTGCGGGCGGCAGATCTTTTTCCTATTTAGCGCCCAAACTCTGGAACAATCTACCTAACACTGTTCGGGAGGCAGACACACTCTGTCAGTTTAAATCTAGATTAAAGACCCATCTCTTTAACCTGGCGTACACATAACACACTAATACACTTCTATTATTCAAATCCGTTAAAGGATTGTTAGGCTGCATTAATTAGATCAACCGGAACCGGGAACACTTCCCATAACACATGATGTTTTGTTAGATCGTAAAAAGATTGACATCTACGCTAATATTAGTCTGTTTCTTTCTTATTCCGAGGTCACTGCAGTCACCAGATCAGATGGTGGATCAGCACCTAGAGACGACCTCTACTACAGCCCTGAACGTCAGCGGAGACCAGGACACCTAGATGAGCCCCAGAGACAGACCCCCAGTGAGGACCCCGTCACCTAGAGAGCCATCAGGAAAAGACCTCGGGAACCTGTTGAGCCTCCAATCTGACTTTGCAGCAGTTGGAATTGAACTGCTGTGTCGTCTGGCCAGAGGAGAAATGGCCCCCCGACTGAGCCTGGTTTCTCCCAAGGTTTTTTTCTCCGTTCTGTCACCAATGGAGTTTTGGTTCCTTGCCGCTGTCGCCTCTGGCTTGCTTAGTTGGGGACACTTCATCTCCAGCAATATCGTCGACTTGATTGAACAGAATTTTTTTTTTACTGAACTTAGCTGGACGATGCCATCACTGAATTCAACAATGAAATGCCTTTAACTGAAAATTGAGTGTTTAATCTTGTCATTTTACATTATTGACACTATTTTCCCATTTTGATATTGTGCAGTTGCTTTGTCACAATTTGTATTGTTAAAAGCGCTATATAAATAAAGGTGACTTGACTTGACTTGACACACACACACACACCACACAAACAGACCCCCCCCACACACACACACACACACCACACAAACAGACCCACACACACACACACACACACAACACCCACACCACACACACACACACACACACACACCACACAAACAGACCCCCCCACACACACACATGCACACACACACCCACACCACACAAACAGACCCACACACACACACACACCACACAAACAGACCCACACACACACCACACAAACAAACCCCCCCCCCCACACACACATGCACACACACACCCACACCACACAAACAGACCCCCCCCCCCCCACACACACACACACACACACACACCACACAAACAGACCCCCCCACACACACACATGCACACACACACACACAAACAGACCCCCCCCCACACACACACACACCACACAAACAGACCCCCCCACACACACACATGCACACACACACCCACACCACACAAACAGACCCACACACACACACACACACACACACCACACAAACAGACCCACACACACACACACCACACAAACAGACCCACACACACACACAAACAGACCCCCCCCCCCCCACACACACACACAACAGAGTGCATTTTTATAGAAATTGGCAAATAAAATCAACAAAACTGGCATAAATCTGAAAAATGTCCATACATAAATGAAGGACTAATACTAGAGCACAAATGCAACATGGAACAAGCATGTTCACACACACACAGGTGTCCAGGACATTTTTTTTTATTTTGGCAAATAAAATGCACAGAACATAAATGCATAACAATGTGAGGGGACACACACACAAATTTATGTAACATAATTTGCAAACGCAGACAGTTCAAAAGACACCAGACAGCAACAACAAATTCTAACCTTTGACAAAAATATAGATTTTTAATATATTTTAAAATGTTTAAATATTCACAAAATATATATCATAAAGTTGTGAGAAGTTGAAACATGAAGAAAAATGGACTTGAAACTGAACTGAAAATGAATGAGTCCCTATGGACCTCTGCTGGATATATGTGGTCATTGCACTCTTTCTTTAACTATAATACCTAAAGATTTTCCTCTAACCTGCAGATGGCAGTATTCTATCCCTAACACATGGGCCAATATCCAGAAACCTTTTATATTTAATTTAGGTCATAATTTAAGGCATTTTATCATAAAAAAATAAAATTCTCATAAGCCAATTCATGGCATAGTTAAGTATTTGTGCAATAAATAGGTAAAAAAACTACCAAATAGCCACAAAAACATAGCATAAATGTATAGCTGAGAAGTCAATAAAAAAAATGATATATAGTTTGTCATATAAAAAATTTATATTTCCTTATGCAAATCGCTCTGTAACAGTTTGGGCTCAAGAGACTTTAATGTCGCTCTAATCAAGGGCTGATTAAAGGTTAATAGACAGTCAAAACACAGGCAGGGGTCGAACAAATGGCAAACAGGTATATAGAAGGCAAGACAGAGGAGTACTGAAGTAAACAGGCGTGGTCTTCAGATATCCAGAGGGCTTGACAAGAGGGGTAATCCAATAACATGATGATAATCCAGGCGAGGTACAAACTGAGTCCAAACGACAAGACGAGAGAGTAATCCAAGACAGGCTATAAACTTCAGGACAGGCGGAGATAACACAGAAACGAGATACACAGGCTAGGATCAAGACACGAATGACTCGGGTAATAAACAGGATAAACTAGACCAGGGGTCACCAACGTGGTGCCCGCATGGAGTCTCTGGGCCTGTTGACACCTGGTCACTTCATGCGTTTTCTCTGATCGGATATCTATCCGATTTGTTAAAACGTTTCCATTTACACTTGGCCACATACATGTGTCTTCGCAAAACGGATATAAATCCGTTCTTCAATTCCCACGCTATATGCAAATTTAATAGCGTTCACGTCAATGAATGCAATAGATATGCGCTGCATTTTATTCATTATCAGCTCATTTCAATATCACAGAGCACGGCATCAGCACTGGAAAGATAGGTTAGGCTCACTACTTTTCATGAAGATGATTGTGTGTTGAGCGTCTGAGACTTATTTTCAGTTTCATTCGCGGCAGTTTGCGCGACGGCTTTCTGATACTCAGCTACTCATCCGCGGCGATGCTTGTTGCATTTGCGCAGTCATATCTGACCATAACATGCCATATAGCCTATAAAACGCTCACACGTTTATTATTTTAATATTTTCGGAGTAAAATTAGCATATGTGGTTTCAACAACCAGATGCATTTACACTTGTCCAGTTTCGTCTGGAATGCGTCCCAGAACACCTCCTGAAGTGGTTTGAGCGATCGGATTTATATCCGTCTCCAATGTGTTTCGGACGGCATTTACACCTGGTCTTTTCAGGATCTGATAGCTATCCCATCAGAAAAAACGCATGAAGTGACCAGGTGTAAATAGCCCCTCTGAGTCGCCCGCCAAGCACGTTTTATAAATAGCCTGAAGTAGCACCGGACGATAAACGATATCATATCGAGATTATGATAAAATATGTTAATAATGATGATAAGCTCTGGACATTTTTACTCAACATGGATTAATCTAACATCCTATCACACAACAGAAATAAATGCTTCAGCAGCAGTCAGAGCATGTGGCTAATAATCTGCATGTTGTGTGTGTCTCTGTGTGATACACAAACACAAACACACGTGACTCGAGGTGTTTTCAGCGTCTGTGTCTCAAGACATGAACACACTTCATCTCCAGAGCTGCTCTGAGAGTCACTTCAGCAGCTTTATGCAGTTTCATTTGAGAAAAATACACGTCACGCTGAAACTAAAACCAAAACACCTTCACGACAAACCGCCAAAATAAAAGCCCGGTTTAACTTTTATATAGATTATGTATATTATTTGACTTTTGTAATATATTTTGAGCAATTATATTACTACTTTATACTAAAATGCAATTCTCATAGTAATAATAATACTATTATTAATATAATTTTAAGGTATATCATACTGTCAGGGTTCTGTTGTGTGTGTGTCATGTGTTCCCGCCTCTTGTGTCCATATTTGGTTTGTTTCCTGTCCTTGTTTCATGTCATTATAAGTTAAGTATGTTCCAGCTGTGTTTGTCTCGTTATCTGTAATTAACCTGTGTATATTAGTTCATGCCTGTTCAGTTTGAGTTCGTCTGGTCTACTCGTTACTCCCGGTGTTTCCTGTCTATGTCAGCCTTGCCTTGTCTTGCCCTGCACTGATTTCTTCATTAAAGACTATTATTTGAGTTTAAGTCCTCGTCTGCGTGTTCCTGTTCCTCCCTCGTGTGTACACCGTGACAGAAGACCAGACTTAACCGTAAGCGGCGCCCATTCACCCCGTTTTGTTTTTCGTTTTCAAAAGTCTTTTGTTTTGTTCTTGTGTTCTGTCTGTCTCGCGGCAAGTAAGTCGCCGCTCGTCATCCCGCTCTAGCCCGCGGATGATGCGTGGGAGTTCGACGGGATCGCCGCGAGTCCTCTGGTCGCGAGCTCTGTTCGGTCCGCCGGCTGAGGCTATCCCAAGCCCGCCGGCTGGTTGTCTGGTTCCCGCTCCCCCAGGCGCGCCATTCGCGGGAGATCACGCCACCGGATCGCCGCTGACTCAATGCCCACCGGCCCGCCTCTGACTCATGCCCGCCGGATCGCCGCTGACTCATGCCCGCCGGATCGCCGCTGACTCAAGCCCGCCGGATCGGCGCTGACTCAAGCCCGCCGGATCGGCGCTGACTCAAGCCCGCCGGATCGGCGCTGACTCATGCCCGCCGGCCGCCGCAATCCCTAGCCCCGTGGATTCAGTCCACTCATCACGGCCAGGAGTGCCGTGTTTGTCTTGTTGTGCCCACAGGAACATTTTAATCATCATGTCGGTCTTGTTCATGGAGACTCATCTGGGGCAGATATGCCCCCATGTCACAGATATGAAAGCGGTTGCTGAGGGACCCTGTGAGGGCCCCTGACTCGTCATGCCCAAAGGAAGCCTCAGCTTCCTAGCTAGCCCGGGAGGGCTTCCTGTTCCTGTGGGCTGTCCTGTCCTGTCCCTGTCTGTTTAGCCCCGGAGGGCTCCTGATACCCCCTAACTTCCCCAGGGAAATTTTGGGGGGGGGGGGGTAAAAGGGTTCCGGCTGTAGGGGCCGGGCCGAGGGGACCGAGGCCACGGCCACAAGGACCACCTGCCATGGCCTCCTGAGCTCCCAGCTCCGCCATGGCCTCCTTTGTCTGTCTGTTCCGCTCTGGAGGTCCCTGTCCGTGTTTGTCCTGAGGGGCGTCCAGAGCGCCCACCCCCCCTCCCCAGTGGAACTGTTACGGCGTGGGACACGCCTTCCGGGGGGGGGGAGTTATGTCAGGGTTCTGTTGTGTGTGTCATGTGTTCCCGCCTCTTGTGTCCATATTTGGTTTGTTTCCTGTCCTTGTTTCATGTCATTATAAGTTAAGTATGTTCCAGCTGTGTTTGTCTCGTTATCTGTAATTAACCTGTGTATATTAGTTCATGCCTGTTCAGTTTGAGTTCGTCTGGTCTACTCGTTACTCCCGGTGTCTCCTGTCTATGTCAGCCTTGCCTTGTCTTGCCCTGCACTGATGTCTTCATTAAAGACTATTATTTGAGTTTACGTCCTCGTCTGCGTGTTCCTGTTCCTCCCTCGTGTGTGCACCATGACACATACAACCAAGTTATTTTTTTTATTATCATAAATTTAAACAGTTCCGTTGTGCAGCATCTTCTCTGATAAAATGAAAATGCTAAAAAAAAATTGCGCTGAATCATAAAACACACAATCCATAAAAAATCAAAAAGGAAGACACAGAATTTAGGGAAAAATAAAATGTATTTATTGGGGCCCTAAATTAAAAGGTAGGTAATTTAATTGTGAACAAAGTTGTGTTTACCTTCATTCTCAAGGTCTAACAAACATGTGGAAAGCATTTCCTTCCCCATTAAAGATAAATGGATATCATGATAAATATCAATATTGTATGATATGGGAAAAAAATTGTGTGAAATTTTTCTGGAATATTTTTATAAAAACATTGAAAATGCTTGTGAGAAAACATTAATGTCATGTATAAGTGACAATGATTAATAAAATGATATTTATCATTTTATTTATTTAGAGTATATCAAACAAGTAGCCCTTGAGACCATTTTATCCCTTCAAGGAGCCCTCGCTCACTAAAAGGTTGG
Organism: Aspiorhynchus laticeps; assembly: GCA_023376895.1. Classification (NCBI taxonomy): domain Eukaryota; kingdom Metazoa; phylum Chordata; class Actinopteri; order Cypriniformes; family Cyprinidae; genus Aspiorhynchus; species Aspiorhynchus laticeps. The sequence continues at coordinate 1,737,914 of CM041816.1, forward strand.
TGACCCTAGGGATGGCAGACGCGAAACTGACGTTTCGACACGGTGTCGAGATCCCGAAGCGCAGATGTTTCGAAACACTGCTCCGAAGCGTGATTCAAAACACCCGTGTCACGTGACTAAGGTGATTCGAAGCATCGGGGGCGTGTCACAAGTGTTTGGAGGCGTGGCATACCTGCCGAGTCTGTGTTTGATTGACAGGGTCGGGAACCAATCACACAATTGCACATCTGTCTCAACTGAGTTAACGCATCTTCACTTCGTGGGTTTTTGTGAGAGAGATTTTGAGATATAGTGATATTTGGTTAATTATATGTTATTGGTTAATTATATTAACATTAAAAGTTATTATTAAGATATTGATAGATAGGCTATAGACAGATAATTGTCCCTTGTGAGAGGATTTGTTCAAAGGCTGGAGATATTCTACGTAAAAAAAGAAGTAGGCTAAGTCCATCAACAGCAGAACAATTTTTTTTTTAAATAATAATCTTTATATGTATAAAAAAAAAAATTAAGACATTGTGGCTTGATGTATTTTATTGTCTATTTTTCATGACCAAAATAACACTTCACATAGAGTTCATTCAGATGTCAGACCGATGTTTCAACACATTACAAGAACAGAACAATAAAAACACATTTTAATTGTTTATTATAATTTTGTGAAGATGACGGCTTCACCCAGGATTCGAACCTAAGGAGACGGCACACTAACCACCCCCCCCCAAATCACTTGGTGGATCGGCTAACACAACATACGTTATAATTCGTCAATTCGCTTAACTGTTTCTTTGTCGACGCTGTTTCAGAGCAATACTTGAAAATGACCACTAGGTGTCACCGTAGAGACGGGTGTCGAGATGTTTCGAAGCCTCGACACATTTGCTTCGACTGCGTCAGTGTTTCACGAAGCCTCGCTCTGCCCACCACTTGGTGACCCCTGAACTAGACTAAAACTGAGACAATAACGTGGCTCCGTAAAGTGCTATCACTCGGAGAGCGATAAACACAGACAATACTCAGCAACTTGAGCAGGATCTGAGTGGGTGTTATATAGTGTGTGTAATAGCTTTCAGGTGAGCGTGTGATTGGTTACAGCTGTGTGTAATCAGTGCAATGGATGATGGGAAATGCAGTCCAGGGTGATGTGTGGTGTGAAAGTCAATATAATGAAAGGGTGACCTCTGGTGGCAATCGGACGGAAGGTCACGGACCGGATTCGTTGCGATTTTATTGTGTACATACATGTTCCCATATAAATGTGAATGTATGTACTCACAGATACATATAGTTACAGCAGATTTCTAGTTCCCAGCATGCTTTGCTTCTGACAGTTATAGGAGAGTAAATGTTCAAATTAAATGCTATTTCATGTGTTTTTGCTTGATATTAATATAAGGGGAGATCTGTTAGTAAGTGTTATTGTTTTTAAATGGGTTTATGGTATGTCTGAGTTTTTGGGGTTAAGTTGTTCTGAAGAGTAGGGCCTGTGGTTAGGTTGAAGTTTGGCTTATGACTATATGTTTCTTTATTTCAAAATTAATAGCTGTGCACTTCAGCAAAGTTATTCATATTTTTGTGCATTTTATATCAAATGAGAACATTTTATGTAAAATTCACTTTAACGAACATCTGCTTTTTTGCTTTTTTTTACTTAGAGATAATTAATGGAAAATTTGCTATGCTTAAGTGAAAGATTTCTGCCATTTGGTAGAAAAACAAATACTACTAAAATTAATGTCATGATATTCTCACTGTGACCACTAGATGGCAGCAGAGGATCAATCATGTCATGATATTCTCACTGTGACCACTAGATGGCAGCAGAGGATCAATCATGTCATGATATTCTCACTCTGACCACTAGATGCAGCAGAGGATCAATCATGTCATGATATTCTCACTGTGACCACTAGATGCAGCAGAGGATCATTCATGTCATGATATTCTCACTATGACCACTAGATGGCAGCAGAGGATCAATCATGTCATGATATTCTCACTCTGACCACTAGATGCAGCAGAGGATCAATCATGTCATGATATTCTCACTGTGACCACTAGATGGCAGCAGAGGATCAATCATGTCATGATATTCTCACTGTGACCACTAGATGCAGCAGAGGATCAATCATGTCATGATATTCTCACTGTGACCACTAGATGCAGCAGAGGATCATTCATGTCATGATATTCTCACTATGACCACTAGATGGCAGCAGAGGATCAATCATGTCATGATATTCTCACTCTGACCACTAGATGCAGCAGAGGATCAATCATGTCATGATATTCTCACTGTGACCACTAGATGCAGCAGAGGATCAATCATGTCATGATATTCTCACTCTGACCACTAGATGGCAGCAGAGGATCAATCATGTCATGATATTCTCACTCTGACCACTAGATGCAGCAGAGGATCATTCATGTCATGATATTCTCACTCTGACCACTAGATGCAGCAGAGGATCAATCATGTCATGCTATTCTCACTCTGACCACTAGATGGCAGCAGAGGATCATTCATGTCATGCTATTCTCACACTGACCACTAGATGCAGCAGAGGATCAATCATGTCATGATATTCTCACTATGACCACTAGATGGCAGCAGAGGATCAATCATGTCATGATATTCTCACTCTGACCACTAGATGCAGCAGAGGATCATTCATGTCATGATATTCTCACTCTGACCACTAGATGCAGCAGAGGATCAATCATGTCATGATATTCTCACTATGACCACTAGATGGCAGCAGAGGATCAATCATGTCATGATATTCTCACTCTGACCACTAGATGCAGCAGAGGATCATTCATGTCATGATATTCTCACTCTGACCACTAGATGCAGCAGAGGATCAATCATGTCATGCTATTCTCACTCTGACCACTAGATGGCAGCAGAGGATCATTCATGTCATGCTATTCTCACACTGACCACTAGATGCAGCAGAGGATCATTCATGTCATGCTATTCTCACTCTGACCACTAGACGGCAGCAGAGGATCATTCATGTCATGCTATTCTCACTCTGACCACTAGATGCAGCAGAGGATCATTCATGTCATGATATTCTCACTCTGACCACTAGATGCAGCAGAGGATCATTCATGTCATGATATTCTCACTCTGACCACTAGATGCAGCAGAGGATCATTCATGTCATGATATTCTCACTCTGACCACTAGATGCAGCAGAGGATCAATCATGTCATGCTATTCTCACTCTGACCACTAGATGCAGCAGAGGATCAATCATGTCATGATATTCTCACTCTGACCACTAGATGCAGCAGAGGATCAATCATGTCATGATATTCTCACTGTGACCACTAGACGGCAGCAGAGGATCAATCATGTCATGCTATTCTCACTCTGACCACTAGATGCAGCAGAGGATCAATCATGTCATGCTATTCTCACTCTGACCACTAGATGGCAGCAGAGGATCATTCATGTCATGATATTCTCACTGTGACCACTAGATGCAGCAGAGGATCAATCATGTCATGATATTCTCACTGTGACCACTAGATGCAGCAGAGGATCATTCATGTCATGCTATTCTCACTCTGACCACTAGATGCAGCAGAGGATCAATCATGTCATGATATTCTCACTCTGACCACTAGATGCAGCAGAGGATCAATCATGTCATGCTATTCTCACTCTGACCACTAGATGGCAGCAGAGGATCATTCATGTCATGCTATTCTCACTCTGACCACTAGATGCAGCAGAGGATCAATCATGTCATGATATTCTCACTCTGACCACTAGATGCAGCAGAGGATCAATCATGTCATGCTATTCTCACTCTGACCACTAGATGGCAGCAGAGGATCATTCATGTCATGATATTCTCACTGTGACCACTAGATGCAGCAGAGGATCAATCATGTCATGATATTCTCACTGTGACCACTAGATGCAGCAGAGGATCAATCATGTCATGATATTCTCACTGTGACCACTAGATGCAGCAGAGGATCAATCATGTCATGATATTCTCACACTGACCACTAGATGCAGCAGAGGATCAATCATGTCATGATATTCTCACTGTGACCACTAGATGCAGCAGAGGATCAATCATGTCATGATATTCTCACTGTGACCACTAGATGCAGCAGAGGATCAATCATGTCATGATATTCTCACTGTGACCACTAGATGCAGCAGAGGATCAATCATGTCATGATATTCTCACTGTGACCACTAGATGCAGCAGAGGATCATTCATGTCATGATATTCTCACTCTGACCACTAGATGCAGCAGAGGATCAATCATGTCATGCTATTCTCACTCTGACCACTAGACGGCAGCAGAGGATCAATCATGTCATGCTATTCTCACTCTGACCACTAGATGCAGCAGAGGATCATTCATGTCATGATATTCTCACTCTGACCACTAGATGCAGCAGAGGATCAATCATGTCATGATATTCTCACTCTGACCACTAGATGCAGCAGAGGATCAATCATGTCATGATATTCTCACTGTGACCACTAGACGGCAGCAGAGGATCAATCATGTCATGCTATTCTCACTCTGACCACTAGATGCAGCAGAGGATCAATCATGTCATGATATTCTCACTATGACCACTAGATGCAGCAGAGGATCAATCATGTCATGCTATTCTCACTCTGACCACTAGATGGCAGCAGAGGATCATTCATGTCATGATATTCTCACTCTGACCACTAGATGCAGCAGAGGATCAATCATGTCATGCTATTCTCACTATGACCACTAGATGCAGCAGAGGATCATTCATGTCATGATATTCTCACACTGACCACTAGACGGCAGCAGAGGATCAATCATGTCATGCTATTCTCACTCTGACCACTAGATGGCAGCAGAGGATCATTCATGTCATGATATTCTCACTCTGACCACTAGATGCAGCAGAGGATCATTCATGTCATGCTATTCTCACTCTGACCACTAGATGGCAGCAGAGGATCATTCATGTCATGCTATTCTCACTCTGACCACTAGACGGCAGCAGAGGATCATTCATGTCATGCTATTCTCACTCTGACCACTAGATGGCAGCAGAGGATAATTCATGTCATGCTATTCTCACTCTGACCACTAGATGCAGCAGAGGATCAATCATGTCATGATATTCTCACTATGACCACTAGATGCAGCAGAGGATCAATCATGTCATGATATTCTCACTCTGACCACTAGATGCAGCAGAGGATCAATCATGTCATGATATTCTCACTATGACCACTAGATGCAGCAGAGGATCAATCATGTCATGATATTCTCACTATGACCACTAGACACAGCAGAGGATCATTCATGTCATGCTATTCTCACTCTGACCACTAGACGGCAGCAGAGGATCATTCATGTCATGCTATTCTCACACTGACCACTAGATGCAGCAGAGGATAATTCATGTCATGATATTCTCACTGTGACCACTAGATGCAGCAGAGGATCATTCAAGTCAAGTCAAGTCACCTTTATTTATATAGCGCTTTTAACAATACAAATTGTGACAAAGCAACTGCACAATATCAAAATGGGAAAATAGTGTCAATAATGTAAAATGACAAGATTAAACACTCAATTTTCAGTTAAAGGCATTTCATTGTTGAATTCAGTGATGGCATCGTCCAGCTAAGTTCAGTTCAAAAAACATTTTGTTCAATCAAGTCGACGATATTGCTGGAAATGAAGTGTCCCCAACTAAGCAAGCCAGAGGCTACAGCGGCAAGGAACCAAAACTCCATCGGTGACAGAACGGAGAAAAAAACCTTGGGAGAAACCAGGCTCAGTCGGGGGGCCATTTCTCCTCTGGCCAGACGACACAGCAGTTCAATTCCAGCTGCTGCAAAGTCAGATTGGAGGCTCAACAGGTTCCCGAGGTCTTTTCCTGATGGCTCTCTAGGTGACGGGGTCCTCACTGGGGGTCTGTCTCTGGGGCTCATCTAGGTGTCCTGGTCTCCGCTGACGTTCAGGGCTGTAGTAGAGGTCGTCTCTAGGTGCTGATCCACCATCTGATCTGGTGACTGCAGTGACCTCGGAATAAGAAAGAAACAGACTAATATTAGCGTAGATGTCAATCTTTTTACGATGTAACAAGTACATCATGTGTTATGGGAAGTGTTCCCGGTTCCGGTTGATCTAATTAATGCAGCCTAACAATCCTTTAACGGATTTGAATAATAGAAGTGTATTAGTGTGTTATGTGTACGCCAGGTTAAAGAGATGGGTCTTTAATCTAGATTTAAACTGACAGAGTGTGTCTGCCTCCCGAACAGTGTTTGGTAGATTGTTCCAGAGTTTGGGCGCTAAATAGGAAAAAGATCTGCCGCCTGCAGTTGATTTTGATATTCTAGGTATTATCAAATGGCCAGAGTTTTGAGAACGCAGTGGACGTGAAGGACTATAATGCGATAAGAGCTCGCTCAAGTACTGAGGAGCTAAACCATTCAGGGCTTTATAAGTAATTAACAAGATTTTAAAATCTATACGATGTTTAGTAGGGAGCCAGTGCAGTGTTGACAGAACCGGGCTAATGTGCTCATACTTCCTGGTTCTAGTAAGAACTCTAGCTGCTGCATTTTGAACCATCTGTAATTTGTTTATTAAGCACGCAGAACAACCACCCAATAAAGCATTACAATAATCTAACCTTGAGGTCATAAACGCATGAATTAATATTTCTGCATTTGACATTGAGAGCATAGGTCTCAGTTTAGATATATTTTTAAGATGAAAAAATGCAGTTCATGTCATGCTATTCTCACACTGACCACTAGATGCAGCAGAGGATCAATCATGTCATGATATTCTCACTCTGACCACTAGATGCAGCAGAGGATCAATCATGTCATGATATTCTCACTCTGACCACTAGATGCAGCAGAGGATCATTCATGTCATGATATTCTCACTCTGACCACTAGATGCAGCAGAGGATCATTCATGTCATGATATTCTCACTCTGACCACTAGATGCAGCAGAGGATCAATCATGTCATGCTATTCTCACTCTGACCACTAGATGGCAGCAGAGGATCAATCATGTCATGCTATTCTCACTCTGACCACTAGATGGCAGCAGAGGATCAATCATGTCATGATATTCTCACTCTGACCACTAGATGCAGCAGAGGATCAATCATGTCATGATATTCTCACTATGACCACTAGATGGCAGCAGAGGATCATTCATGTCATGATATTCTCACTGTGACCACTAGATGGCAGCAGAGGATCATTCATGTCATGCTATTCTCACTGTGACCACTAGACGGCAGCAGAGGATCATTCATGTCATGATATTCTCACTGTGACCACTAGATGGCAGCAGAGGATCATTCATGTCATGATATTCTCACTCTGACCACTAGATGGCAGCAGAGGATCAATCATGTCATGCTATTCTCACTCTGACCACTAGACGGCAGCAGAGGATCAATCATGTCATGATATTCTCACTCTGACCACTAGATGCAGCAGAGGATCAATCATGTCATGCTATTCTCACTCTGACCACTAGATGCAGCAGAGGATCAATCATGTCATGCTATTCTCACTATGACCACTAGACGGCAGCAGAGGATCAATCATGTCATGATATTCTCACTCTGACCACTAGATGCAGCAGAGGATCAATCATGTCATGATATTCTCACTGTGACCACTAGATGCAGCAGAGGATCATTCATGTCATGATATTCTCACTCTGACCACTAGATGCAGCAGAGGATCATTCATGTCATGATATTCTCACTGTGACCACTAGACGGCAGCAGAGGATCAATCATGTCATGATATTCTCACTCTGACCACTAGATGCAGCAGAGGATCATTCATGTCATGATATTCTCACTCTGACCACTAGACGGCAGCAGAGGATCAATCATGTCATGATATTCTCACTCTGACCACTAGATGCAGCAGAGGATCATTCATGTCATGATATTCTCACTCTGACCACTAGATGCAGCAGAGGATCAATCATGTCATGATATTCTCACTGTGACCACTAGATGCAGCAGAGGATCATTCATGTCATGATATTCTCACTGTGACCACTAGACGGCAGCAGAGGATCAATCATGTCATGATATTCTCACTCTGACCACTAGATGCAGCAGAGGATCATTCATGTCATGATATTCTCACTGTGACCACTAGATGCAGCAGAGGATCAATCATGTCATGATATTCTCACTGTGACCACTAGATGCAGCAGAGGATCAATCATGTCATGATATTCTCACACTGACCACTAGATGCAGCAGAGGATCATTCATGTCATGATATTCTCACTGTGACCACTAGATGCAGCAGAGGATCAATCATGTCATGATATTCTCACTGTGACCACTAGACGGCAGCAGAGGATCAATCATGTCATGCTATTCTCACTCTGACCACTAGATGCAGCAGAGGATCAATCATGTCATGATATTCTCACTCTGACCACTAGATGCAGCAGAGGATCAATCATGTCATGATATTCTCACTCTGACCACTAGATGCAGCAGAGGATCAATCATGTCATGATATTCTCACTCTGACCACTAGATGCAGCAGAGGATCAATCATGTCATGCTATTCTCACTCTGACCACTAGATGGCAGCAGAGGATCATTCATGTCATGATATTCTCACTGTGACCACTAGATGCAGCAGAGGATCAATCATGTCATGATATTCTCACTGTGACCACTAGATGCAGCAGAGGATCATTCATGTCATGCTATTCTCACTCTGACCACTAGATGCAGCAGAGGATCATTCATGTCATGATATTCTCACTCTGACCACTAGATGCAGCAGAGGATCAATCATGTCATGCTATTCTCACTCTGACCACTAGACGGCAGCAGAGGATCAATCATGTCATGCTATTCTCACTCTGACCACTAGATGCAGCAGAGGATCATTCATGTCATGATATTCTCACTCTGACCACTAGATGCAGCAGAGGATCAATCATGTCATGATATTCTCACTCTGACCACTAGATGCAGCAGAGGATCAATCATGTCATGATATTCTCACTGTGACCACTAGACGGCAGCAGAGGATCAATCATGTCATGCTATTCTCACTCTGACCACTAGATGCAGCAGAGGATCAATCATGTCATGATATTCTCACTATGACCACTAGATGCAGCAGAGGATCAATCATGTCATGCTATTCTCACTCTGACCACTAGATGGCAGCAGAGGATCATTCATGTCATGATATTCTCACTCTGACCACTAGATGCAGCAGAGGATCAATCATGTCATGCTATTCTCACTATGACCACTAGATGCAGCAGAGGATCATTCATGTCATGATATTCTCACACTGACCACTAGACGGCAGCAGAGGATCAATCATGTCATGCTATTCTCACTCTGACCACTAGATGGCAGCAGAGGATCATTCATGTCATGATATTCTCACTCTGACCACTAGATGCAGCAGAGGATCATTCATGTCATGCTATTCTCACTCTGACCACTAGATGGCAGCAGAGGATCATTCATGTCATGCTATTCTCACTCTGACCACTAGACGGCAGCAGAGGATCATTCATGTCATGCTATTCTCACTCTGACCACTAGATGGCAGCAGAGGATAATTCATGTCATGCTATTCTCACTCTGACCACTAGATGCAGCAGAGGATCAATCATGTCATGATATTCTCACTATGACCACTAGATGCAGCAGAGGATCAATCATGTCATGATATTCTCACTCTGACCACTAGATGCAGCAGAGGATCAATCATGTCATGATATTCTCACTATGACCACTAGATGCAGCAGAGGATCAATCATGTCATGATATTCTCACTATGACCACTAGATGCAGCAGAGGATCATTCATGTCATGATATTCTCACTCTGACCACTAGACACAGCAGAGGATCATTCATGTCATGCTATTCTCACTCTGACCACTAGACGGCAGCAGAGGATCATTCATGTCATGCTATTCTCACACTGACCACTAGATGGCAGCAGAGGATAATTCATGTCATGCTATTCTCACTCTGACCACTAGATGCAGCAGAGGATCATTCAAGTCAAGTCAAGTCACCTTTATTTATATAGCGCTTTTAACAATACAAATTGTGACAAAGCAACTGCACAATATCAAAATGGGAAAATAGTGTCAATAATGTAAAATGACAAGATTAAACACTCAATTTTCAGTTAAAGGCATTTCATTGTTGAATTCAGTGATGGCATCGTCCAGCTAAGTTCAGTTCAAAAAACATTTTGTTCAATCAAGTCGACGATATTGCTGGAAATGAAGTGTCCCCAACTAAGCAAGCCAGAGGCTACAGCGGCAAGGAACCAAAACTCCATCGGTGACAGAACGGAGAAAAAAACCTTGGGAGAAACCAGGCTCAGTCGGGGGGCCATTTCTCCTCTGGCCAGACGACACAGCAGTTCAATTCCAGCTGCTGCAATGTCAGATTGGAGGCTCAACAGGTTCCCGAGGTCTTTTCCTGATGGCTCTCTAGGTGACGGGGTCCTCACTGGGGGTCTGTCTCTGGGGCTCATCTAGGTGTCCTGGTCTCCGCTGACGTTCAGGGCTGTAGTAGAGGTCGTCTCTAGGTGCTGATCCACCATCTGATCTGGTGACTGCAGTGACCTCGGAATAAGAAAGAAACAGACTAATATTAGCGTAGATGTCAATCTTTTTACGATGTAACAAGTACATCATGTGTTATGGGAAGTGTTCCGGTTCCGGTTGATCTAATTAATGCAGCCTAACAATCCTTTAACGGATTTGAATAATAGAAGTGTATTAGTGTGTTATGTGTACGCCAGGTTAAAGAGATGGGTCTTTAATCTAGATTTAAACTGACAGAGTGTGTCTGCCTCCCGAACAGTGTTTGGTAGATTGTTCCAGAGTTTGGGCGCTAAATAGGAAAAAGATCTGCCGCCTGCAGTTGATTTTGATATTCTAGGTATTATCAAATGGCCAGAGTTTTGAGAACGCAGTGGACGTGAAGGACTATAATGCGATAAGAGCTCGCTCAAGTACTGAGGAGCTAAACCATTCAGGGCTTTATAAGTAATTAACAAGATTTTAAAATCTATACGATGTTTAGTAGGGAGCCAGTGCAGTGTTGACAGAACCGGGCTAATGTGCTCATACTTCCTGGTTCTAGTAAGAACTCTAGCTGCTGCATTTTGAACCATCTGTAATTTGTTTATTAAGCACGCAGAACAACCACCCAATAAAGCATTACAATAATCTAACCTTGAGGTCATAAACGCATGAATTAATATTTCTGCATTTGACATTGAGAGCATAGGTCTCAGTTTAGATATATTTTTAAGATGAAAAAATGCAGTTCATGTCATGCTATTCTCACACTGACCACTAGATGCAGCAGAGGATCAATCATGTCATGATATTCTCACTCTGACCACTAGATGCAGCAGAGGATCAATCATGTCATGATATTCTCACTCTGACCACTAGATGCAGCAGAGGATCATTCATGTCATGATATTCTCACTCTGACCACTAGATGCAGCAGAGGATCATTCATGTCATGATATTCTCACTCTGACCACTAGATGCAGCAGAGGATCAATCATGTCATGCTATTCTCACTCTGACCACTAGATGGCAGCAGAGGATCAATCATGTCATGCTATTCTCACTCTGACCACTAGATGGCAGCAGAGGATCAATCATGTCATGATATTCTCACTCTGACCACTAGATGCAGCAGAGGATCAATCATGTCATGATATTCTCACTATGACCACTAGATGGCAGCAGAGGATCATTCATGTCATGATATTCTCACTGTGACCACTAGATGGCAGCAGAGGATCATTCATGTCATGCTATTCTCACTGTGACCACTAGACGGCAGCAGAGGATCATTCATGTCATGATATTCTCACTGTGACCACTAGATGGCAGCAGAGGATCATTCATGTCATGCTATTCTCACTGTGACCACTAGATGCAGCAGAGGATCAATCATGTCATGATATTCTCACTCTGACCACTAGATGGCAGCAGAGGATCAATCATGTCATGCTATTCTCACTCTGACCACTAGACGGCAGCAGAGGATCAATCATGTCATGATATTCTCACTCTGACCACTAGATGCAGCAGAGGATCAATCATGTCATGCTATTCTCACTCTGACCACTAGATGCAGCAGAGGATCAATCATGTCATGCTATTCTCACTATGACCACTAGACGGCAGCAGAGGATCAATCATGTCATGATATTCTCACTCTGACCACTAGATGCAGCAGAGGATCAATCATGTCATGATATTCTCACTGTGACCACTAGATGCAGCAGAGGATCATTCATGTCATGATATTCTCACTCTGACCACTAGATGCAGCAGAGGATCATTCATGTCATGATATTCTCACTGTGACCACTAGACGGCAGCAGAGGATCAATCATGTCATGATATTCTCACTCTGACCACTAGATGCAGCAGAGGATCATTCATGTCATGATATTCTCACTCTGACCACTAGACGGCAGCAGAGGATCAATCATGTCATGATATTCTCACTCTGACCACTAGATGCAGCAGAGGATCATTCATGTCATGATATTCTCACTATGACCACTAGATGCAGCAGAGGATCATTCATGTCATGCTATTCTCACTGTGACCACTAGATGCAGCAGAGGATCATTCATGTCATGATATTCTCACTCTGACCACTAGATGCAGCAGAGGATCAATCATGTCATGATATTCTCACTGTGACCACTAGATGCAGCAGAGGATCATTCATGTCATGATATTCTCACTGTGACCACTAGACGGCAGCAGAGGATCAATCATGTCATGATATTCTCACTCTGACCACTAGATGCAGCAGAGGATCATTCATGTCATGATATTCTCACTGTGACCACTAGATGCAGCAGAGGATCATTCATGTCATGCTATTCTCACACTGACCACTAGACGGCAGCAGAGGATCATTCATGTCATGATATTCTCACTCTGACCACTAGATGCAGCAGAGGATCAATCATGTCATGATATTCTCACTGTGACCACTAGACGGCAGCAGAGGATCAATCATGTCATGATATTCTCACTCTGACCACTAGATGCAGCAGAGGATCATTCATGTCATGATATTCTCACTCTGACCACTAGATGCAGCAGAGGATCATTCATGTCATGCTATTCTCACTATGACCACTAGACGGCAGCAGAGGATCAATCATGTCATGATATTCTCACTCTGACCACTAGACGGCAGCAGAGGATCATTCATGTCATGATATTCTCACTCTGACCAATAGACGGCAGCAGAGGATCATTCATGTCATGATATTCTCACTGTGACCACTAGATGCAGCAGAGGATCATTCATGTCATGATATTCTCACTGTGACCACTAGATGCAGCAGAGGATCATTCATGTCATGATATTCTCACTCTGACCACTAGACGGCAGCAGAGGATCATTCATGTCATGATATTCTCACTCTGACCACTAGATGCAGCAGAGGATCATTCATGTCATGATATTCTCACTCTGACCAATAGACGGCAGCAGAGGATCATTCATGTCATGATATTCTCACTGTGACCACTAGACGGCAGCAGAGGATCATTCATGTCATGATATTCTCACTCTGACCACTAGATGCAGCAGAGGATCAATCATGTCATGATATTCTCACTCTGACCAATAGACGGCAGCAGAGGATCATTCATGTCATGATATTCTCACTGTGACCACTAGACGGCAGCAGAGGATCATTCATGTCATGATATTCTCACTGTGACCACTAGATGCAGCAGAGGATCAATCATGTCATGATATTCTCACTCTGACCACTAGATGCAGCAGAGGATCATTCATGTCATGATATTCTCACTCTGACCACTAGATGCAGCAGAGGATCATTCATGTCATGATATTCTCACTCTGACCACTAGACGGCAGCAGAGGATCAATCGTGTCATGCTATTCTCACTCTGACCACTAGATGCAGCAGAGGATCATTCATGTCATGATATTCTCACTCTGACCACTAGATGGCAGCAGAGGATCATTCATGTCATGATATTCTCACTGTGACCACTAGATGCAGCAGAGGATCAATCATGTCATGATATTCTCACTCTGACCACTAGATGCAGCAGAGGATCAATCATGTCATGATATTCTCACTCTGACCACTAGACGGCAGCAGAGGATCAATCATGTCATGATATTCTCACACTGACCACTAGATGCAGCAGAGGATCAATCATGTCATGATATTCTCACTCTGACCACTAGATGCAGCAGAGGATCAATCATGTCATGATATTCTCACACTGACCACTAGATGCAGCAGAGGATCAATCATGTCATGATATTCTCACTGTGACCACTAGACGGCAGCAGAGGATCAATCATGTCATGATATTCTCACTCTGACCACTAGATGCAGCAGAGGATCAATCATGTCATGATATTCTCACTCTGACCACTAGACGGCAGCAGAGGATCATTCATGTCATGATATTCTCACTGTGACCACTAGATGCAGCAGAGGATCAATCATGTCATGATATTCTCACACTGACCACTAGATGCAGCAGAGGATCAATCATGTCATGATATTCTCACTGTGACCACTAGACGGCAGCAGAGGATCAATCATGTCATGATATTCTCACTCTGACCACTAGATGCAGCAGAGGATCAATCATGTCATGCTATTCTCACTCTGACCACTAGATGCAGCAGAGGATCAATCATGTCAAGATATTCTCACTCTGACCACTAGATGCAGCAGAGGATCAATCATGTCATGATATTCTCACTGTGACCACTAGATGCAGCAGAGGATCAATCATGTCATGATATTCTCACACTGACCACTAGACGGCAGCAGAGGATCAATCATGTCATGATATTCTCACTCTGACCACTAGACGGCAGCAGAGGATCATTCATGTCATGATATTCTCACTCTGACCACTAGACGGCAGCAGAGGATCATTCATGTCATGATATTCTCACTCTGACCACTAGACGGCAGCAGAGGATCATTCATGTCATGCTATTCTCACACTGACCACTAGACGGCAGCAGAGGATCAATCATGTCATGCTATTCTCACTCTGACCACTAGATGCAGCAGAGGATCAATCATGTCATGATATTCTCACTCTGACCACTAGATGCAGCAGAGGATCAATCATGTCATGATATTCTCACTCTGACCACTAGATGCAGCAGAGGATCAATCATGTCATGCTATTCTCACTCTGACCACTAGATGCAGCAGAGGATCAATCATGTCATGATATTCTCACTCTGACCACTAGATGCAGCAGAGGATCAATCATGTCATGATATTCTCACACTGACCACTAGACGGCAGCAGAGGATCAATCATGTCATGCTATTCTCACTCTGACCACTAGACGGCAGCAGAGGATCAATCATGTCATGCTATTCTCACTGTGACCACTAGATGCAGCAGAGGATCAATCATGTCATGATATTCTCACTCTGACCACTAGATGCAGCAGAGGATCAATCATGTCATGCTATTCTCACTGTGACCACTAGATGCAGCAGAGGATCAATCATGTCATGCTATTCTCACTATGACCACTAGACGGCAGCAGAGGATCAATCATGTCATGCTATTCTCACTCTGACCACTAGATGCAGCAGAGGATCAATCATGTCATGATATTCTCACTCTGACCACTAGACGGCAGCAGAGGATCATTCATGTCATGATATTCTCACTGTGACCACTAGACGGCAGCAGAGGATCAATCATGTCATGATATTCTCACTGTGACCACTAGACGGCAGCAGAGGATCAATCATGTCATGATATTCTCACTGTGACCACTAGACGGCAGCAGAGGATCATTCATGTCATGATATTCTCACTCTGACCACTAGATGCAGCAGAGGATCATTCATGTCATGATATTCTCACTGTGACCACTAGATGCAGCAGAGGATCATTCATGTCATGATATTCTCACTCTGACCACTAGACGGCAGCAGAGGATCAATCATGTCATGATATTCTCACTGTGACCACTAGACGGCAGCAGAGGATCAATCATGTCATGATATTCTCACTCTGACCACTAGACGGCAGCAGAGGATCAATCATGTCATGATATTCTCACTCTGACCACTAGATGCAGCAGAGGATCATTCATGTCATGATATTCTCACTCTGACCACTAGATGCAGCAGAGGATCATTCATGTCATGATATTCTCACTGTGACCACTAGACGGCAGCAGAGGATCAATCATGTCATGATATTCTCACTCTGACCACTAGACGGCAGCAGAGGATCAATCATGTCATGATATTCTCACTGTGACCACTAGATGCAGCAGAGGATCATTCATGTCATGATATTCTCACTGTGACCACTAGACGGCAGCAGAGGATCAATCATGTCATGATATTCTCACTGTGACCACTAGACGGCAGCAGAGGATCAATCATGTCATGATATTCTCACTGTGACCACTAGATGCAGCAGAGGATCATTCATGTCATGATATTCTCACTGTGACCACTAGACGGCAGCAGAGGATCAATCATGTCATGATATTCTCACTCTGACCACTAGATGCAGCAGAGGATCAATCATGTCATGATATTCTCACTCTGACCACTAGATGCAGCAGAGGATCATTCATGTCATGATATTCTCACTCTGACCACTAGACGGCAGCAGAGGATCAATCATGTCATGATATTCTCACTGTGACCACTAGACGGCAGCAGAGGATCAATCATGTCATGATATTCTCACTCTGACCACTAGATGCAGCAGAGGATCAATCATGTCATGATATTCTCACTCTGACCACTAGATGCAGCAGAGGATCATTCATGTCATGATATTCTCACTGTGACCACTAGATGCAGCAGAGGATCAATCATGTCATGATATTCTCACTCTGACCACTAGACGGCAGCAGAGGATCAATCATGTCATGATATTCTCACTCTGACCACTAGATGCAGCAGAGGATCATTCATGTCATGATATTCTCACTGTGACCACTAGATGCAGCAGAGGATCATTCATGTCATGATATTCTCACTCTGACCACTAGATGCAGCAGAGGATCAATCATGTCATGATATTCTCACTCTGACCACTAGATGCAGCAGAGGATCATTCATGTCATGATATTCTCACTCTGACCACTAGATGCAGCAGAGGATCATTCATGTCATGATATTCTCACTCTGACCACTAGACGGCAGCAGAGGATCATTCATGTCATGATATTCTCACTCTGACCACTAGATGCAGCAGAGGATCAATCATGTCATGATATTCTCACTGTGACCACTAGACGGCAGCAGAGGATCATTCATGTCATGATATTCTCACTCTGACCACTAGATGCAGCAGAGGATCATTCATGTCATGATATTCTCACTCTGACCACTAGACGGCAGCAGAGGATCATTCATGTCATGATATTCTCACTCTGACCACTAGATGCAGCAGAGGATCATTCATGTCATGATATTCTCACTGTGACCACTAGATGCAGCAGAGGATCAATCATGTCATGATATTCTCACTGTGACCACTAGATGCAGCAGAGGATCATTCATGTCATGATATTCTCACTCTGACCACTAGACGGCAGCAGAGGATCAATCGTGTCATGCTATTCTCACTCTGACCACTAGATGCAGCAGAGGATCATTCATGTCATGATATTCTCACTGTGACCACTAGACGGCAGCAGAGGATCAATCGTGTCATGCTATTCTCACTCTGACCACTAGATGCAGCAGAGGATCATTCATGTCATGATATTCTCACTCTGACCACTAGATGCAGCAGAGGATCATTCATGTCATGCTATTCTCACTCTGACCACTAGATGCAGCAGAGGATCAATCATGTCATGATATTCTCACTCTGACCACTAGATGCAGCAGAGGATCATTCATGTCATGCTATTCTCACTCTGACCACTAGATGCAGCAGAGGATCATTCATGTCATGATATTCTCACTGTGACCACTAGACGGCAGCAGAGGATCAATCGTGTCATGCTATTCTCACTCTGACCACTAGACGGCAGCAGAGGATCAATCATGTCATGATATTCTCACTGTGACCACTAGACGGCAGCAGAGGATCAATCGTGTCATGCTATTCTCACTCTGACCACTAGACGGCAGCAGAGGATCAATCATGTCATGATATTCTCACTGTGACCACTAGATGCAGCAGAGGATCATTCATGTCATGATATTCTCACTCTGACCACTAGACGGCAGCAGAGGATCAATCGTGTCATGCTATTCTCACTCTGACCACTAGATGCAGCAGAGGATCATTCATGTCATGATATTCTCACTGTGACCACTAGACGGCAGCAGAGGATCAATCGTGTCATGCTATTCTCACTCTGACCACTAGATGCAGCAGAGGATCATTCATGTCATGATATTCTCACTCTGACCACTAGATGGCAGCAGAGGATCATTCATTGTCTCATTTTCACATGTTTTGCTTTTGGATGTATATTTAGACATTATAAAATCACTATTATAACATTTAAAATCACTTTTTAGTCAAAGTTAAGCTTTTTATACTCAAGTATGAAGTAGCAAGAGCTTTCAGAAAACTAATTGAACTACTTGGATCACACAAATGACCTATTTTGAATTCAAATCAGCAATTTTCAGTGGACGGTGACTAGTTTGTGTCCTTGTTAACAACTTCTCAGTTCCTCACAAATGTAAATCAAATCCCCCATTCACAAACATACATGACTTTTTTATTTTTTGAGCAAGAGATGCTTAGAATTGAACTGTTAATATTAATCGCTTTGCTCTATTAGGCAACAACGTTAAATGTTGAATGATTTACAATGAATGAATAAGGTAAGCTTACCAATCTGTGTTAGTTCATTTTAATGTTTTTATTTCCCTTTTCTGTTCTGTTGCCCAGAATATTTATTTCCTCTATTTTGGCCGTGTGTCTGTGACAGTGATGTGTCGAAGGGTAAGCGGCTGATATGTTCTCGGTTTATAATAAATACATTTTTGAACTCATTAAAAATTCTAAACAACCATTAAATATTTTTTTGAATTCCCTTATTTTTTAATGTTTCATTACACAATAGCACAAGGCAAACATGGGGCAATGTTGTACATCTCAAAAGCATTCAAAACAGAACAACAACTAAACAAAATGAATACAAACATATAAATTAAACAATAAAATAAAAAAGAGGATAAAAAAAAGTTTTACATACATTAGGGCAGTTACATAAATTTGAAAAGCGTTAGAATTCCTATTGTTTTTATAAGCTTCTTATTTGGTGATCTCATATTAGAAAGGGTTTCAACGTATATTTTAACATCAGTGTTACAAAATATAATATATGATGGTTTCTTTTGAATCACTTTTGACTTATGAATATAAAACTTTGCTAAGGTAATTAACAGATTGATAATGCAAATTTGTTTATCAGAAAAAGATGGGTTTTGAAAACAAAGTAAAATATGATGAGGTTCTAAA
>CM041816.1:1759992-1822492 GCA_023376895.1 Aspiorhynchus laticeps
AAAGCTCGTTTAGTTGTTAAATAGCACTTAATATTACAAGAGGAATAAGAAGCCCCCCCCCTAGTATGTATAAATTAATTTTGATGATTTGTATTAATATTTATCTGATTTTAATGTCATTGTAAAATACTAAATGCATTTTATAATAATACTAAATACATATTTTGACAGTTTAGATGACAGACAACGCAGAATTAATTTAAAAGGTAAAATTTTCTATGACAATATTTACATATTTAATTGAAGATATGTCATAATGCAACACTATGAATGCTAACTTAATGATTTAATCAAATCTAAAAACACCAACACACACACAAATCATATTCAACTAGGGCCGAACGATTTTGGGAAATAATCTAATTGCGATTTTTTTTATTTAATATCACGATTTAATATGCGATTATTTTTGAAAGCTCTTTATATTCTGTATTATTCAACAAAGACGAGCAATAAATCATTGTATAGTATGCAGTGTTGGGACGTTACTTTAAAAAAGTAATTAGTTATATTACTAGTAACTTCTCACAAATAGTAACTGAGTTACATCGTTATAAATAAACTAATTACCAGGGAAAGTAACTATTGTTGCTTTTTTTTTAAATGTTCAAATATGTCAAATAACTTGGATGTCCCCAATGTTAAATGGACACTAAATATAATGCATTATCATAATAAAACATTGCACACTTATCTACACTATTGTAATGTTTCTGTGGCACAATGTGAGAGACACCTATCAAATTATATTGATTATTGCAAATATGATCAACCCTCTATAGACACCTTGGCATAGTATATCAGATAATTAATATTAGTCTGGTGAGTAAAATAAAAAAATGACAAGCCAGTGGAGATTATATTGCCAAGGTGTCTATAGAGGGTTGATCATATTTACAATAATCAATATAATGATTTTCAATTATATATAATTATATCTATATAAAGCTTATGTTTGTAAAATGGCAGTTTTTTTAAATATCTCACTTAGCATCGGTCAGTCAAAACATTATAATATGATATTATGATAATTTAGCATTACATTTTAGCATTATATGATGATATAACTTTAGTAATTAGAATAACCATGTATGAATGTATTTGTCATGTTGACTGAACTTAGGACTGGTGCTTAAGATATTGTTTGTCATTTAGTGTTTCTATAAAAAAAGGAAAAAGAAATCTACAAACAATACTGATAAGATAACAAAACTACTACGAATTATACCACTAATAACAATATAAAACGCACTAAGCTGCTGGGTTCATGAATATTAATCAGGTTGTCTGCGTTCGCTCGAACTGATTCGCTGAAATCAAAACAGGGATGATAATAGGTGAGCGCCGGCCAATGAGATTGCCGTTTGCGCATTAGCTCCGCCCACTAGCGGAGAACCCGTCAGTTCTTAAAAGCTGAAGAATTCCAAAGAACTCCGTTATTTTGACACGAAAACACAACAAAGAATATCGTTTACATGTAGCGCGTCAATTCTGCATGTTATGAAAGACCCGCGGACACGAAAACAACCCGCGGCAAACTGTGGACTCGGCAACATAGCGTGCAAACCTGATGCTTCCTCTGAAGACTGTTAGATGTGTTCGACCTGAAGCAGCGCTGCTGGACCGATCGCTGTGTGTCATCAAAGTACCGCGAGAGCTATACGAGAGCGTCTCCTTATGCTTTCTCTCGCCGTGCTTTGATGACATACGATCGATGTTTGAGTCGAACACACCGCTTTACTCTCGCGTGTCACAGTGTGATCGCAGCCTCTGCGGTTGAAGAATCGCGTTTTCTCATATCGCGATATTATCGCAATAAATCGTTCAGCCCTATATTCAACAGTAAACAATATCATCGATCGCTATTTTCCAGAGAAAACCTCAAACAGTTTTGACTGAATAAATGTTGATCGTGACTAAATTAAAAATAGAGCCGTTCATTAAAAGTGTTGAGATGAGGTTTAGTGGCGTCTGACCCCGACCTGCACCTCTGTTGTGTATTCACTAAAACTAACAAATTAATTTGATTGAATTTGAGCTGGTGTTGTGGAGAGTTTTTATTGTTTATTAGAGTACTATTAACCTTAACTGTCAGCTGTGGGACGCTTGGCACTCTTTTGTTTGTTGTCCTTTTTCTCTTTCAAATCTTTTAGTAATCATCATAAATTATATATCAATTATGCACGGAGTGCTTTTCAGAACTTCCAGATAAAGATAAACCAGCTCGTAATCGTCCGGTGAAGCTCAGTTTATATGTGCTAGAGACTCTCACCGAAACCCCTCATGCTTATCAGAATCTGAGAAAAAAATCAACACCGTAAATAATGACATTAACATAGTTTCGTGTTATCAAAGAACATATCATTTTGAGTCTTGTAATCCCAGGAAACGTAACTGTACATTTAAATGCTGACACACTATCGTAACTGTTTAGGCATAATCTCTTAAACTACGTCGTAATGGTATTCTCCATAATCAATATCTTACCTTCAAAGCCATGAGCACATTTTTAAAATCTTATAAAATTGTAAAGCCTTTATTATTTCTCAACTCTGTGCGGTGAAATTCACATTATTAAAGGTTCACTTTTCATTCATGAAGACGACGACGTGAAGAAATGTGGCAAAAACATGTCTCGGCGAACATGCTGCAGCTGCCATTTCAACTGCCTAGTTTTTTTCACGTCTTCTGATTTATTATAAAATAAATATTATAACAAATTTAGTACTTTATCATACTGAAGTATAAAGTATAGCAAGTGCAGGAAGTCACTTGTCATTTAAATAAATAAGGCCAGAATTATTTAAATACCTAAATACTAAATAAATAAGTTGGTATAACAATAATGCATTCAATATTTTGAAATGTTTAGATTTAATTTAATAACTACATCGTTTAAGTTTTATCCAACACAGACTTGCTGCTGTAGTTTTGTTAGTCTGAATTTAGTCTAAATCACTTCATGCTATTTTGACATCGGCTCGTCAGATGATTCATTCGTTGCCACTGTCAATCATAGCAATAATTCACTCACGCAAATAATTCATAATTCATTCACGTTTGTCATTCCTGAAACAGTATACGTGGACGTTTGGTCCTCTTAGACAAATAAAACTTTTCTCCAAATTGTGAATGGATTATGTAGAAAAACCGAGCAAAGGACGCTCCCCATTCGGCTTTAAACTGAAGCCCGAACCCGAGATCGTCCGACCCGACCCGAGCGGCACAGTTAAATTTAAAGCCCGAACCCAAAATCTTTTTTTTTTCACAACGAATAGCCAAATTTTTTTAAAAAGAGAGAAAGATGCTGTATTTCACGATTGCATGCAATGATCAGTAAACAAATACATGTAATGTAGATTCATCGAGGCTCGGCCAGCTCACAAGGCAAACGAAAAAACACTTACCAGTTATGAAAGGTTATGAACATCAGGTGCAGCGGTCACATAAATTCTACCCAGTTTTTGAATGGTTGTATATGACAAGACGATAATTCTTCCACCGTGCAAATTATGGTCATTTTCGTCAGTTAAGGCTTGTTAGCATTCGGCGTGCTTTAAATCGGACACAGAGATGTAGTGCGGTAAGATCGCATTTATTTGAATTAATTAATCATTTATTTGAATTAGCGAGACAGAGAGAGAGAGGGATGAAAGTTGCGTGTGTGAACCTGCGTCTGCGCGTCTCTCTCTACAAGCAATGAGGCTTACTTCACAAACTGTGATTTTACCCCTCATTGCAGAGAAATATAACGTTGCGAGTCAGTCGAAGCTATTTTACTAATAAAAGTGTCTGTGCTGTGTTCGCTGCGCGATCGCTCTGATATCTGTGTGCAATAATTTGTGTGTGCGTCTATGAAATCTTATGGCGGTCTCCTCCCCCTTAGTGGGCGGAGTCAAGTGTCATATTACGCATATCATTATAACATATCATTGGAAAAGTCTGAGCCTTTTGTGAGAGAAGTAATATTGACAGAGAAAACTAGACATTTGTGACAGAAAAATGCATTAAAAAAAATTCAATGGAGTTTGGATGTCACCCGGTGGCTGTTTGTGGTATAACACCCTAAATAACATCTCACAGGAACATCAATTTTTTTTTCATATCAACTTTAAATTTGGAACATAACTTATTTAGACACAAGGCTGCAATTTTATAGTAAAACCTGTTATGTAAAATATTTATTATATATAAAATTTAATTAAATTAGTACAGTGTATTTTCTTTACAGTCAATTTAAACTTCTATAACTTTTTGATACTTTAATTTTCTGATTAAAAAATCCACGTTTTCAATAATCTGCTGATTTTCTTCTTTAAAAAGAGACCAACCTTAAGTCTGTATTCCAAAGTGTTCATAAATGACAATTTAAGTTTGGATAGTGCACTTTTTTCATGCCTATTTTAAAAAAATAGGGGGTGACGGTTAAGGGGTTAATAATTAGAAAGGATAATTCATTACTCAATGGCTTGAGCAGCTTTGTAGGGAGTAGTAGAAATTTCCCAGGAAGCTCCTACAATGTCTGGTATGAGCAAACACTAGTCTATATGAGAATGAGCCTAAACTCAATAAACATTTGTGGTTGAATCACCTGTATTAGTTTGATTTAAAGACAGCTTGGACACACATAGTCGATGCTCGCCGCTATTTTTTATTCAATTTATAATTTCCTGAGAAGTCTGAAACGTTAAAGAGCCACAGCTGAATAGTTTGGGAATTGGGCCGCAGCCAGTTAAAGCACTAATGCTTGTCCCATGGTTCTTTGCAGTGGTCCAACTCCTCCTCAAGAAACCTCAGAGCGGCCAAGGACATGCAGAACTACAGACACGGATATCCAGTAAGAGTTTGACATTATCTACCATGATAAACTAATAGTGCACTTTGAGTTCGTTACAAACCCCTGACGTGCTGATCTTCTATCATCTCGCTGTAGAACATCAATGAAGAGGAGTGTCCCGAAGAAAGAATGACTAACTTAAAATTCTATCTCAATGAAATTAAATCTTCACCTGATGGTACGTCTCCACTTTCTCTTGAGCTGCAATAGCAAGTCTATGGAAGCCCGTTTACGCCACCGAATAAAAAATAAAAAAGGTAATTGCAACTTTTTATCTCTCAAATCTGACTTTCTTTTCTCAGAATTGCGTGATATAAACTCGCAATTCTGAGAACATATTAGTCTTTTTTTCCCATTCAAAATTTGACTTTATAACTCGCAATAGCGAGTTTATATCTCGTAATTCTGAGAAAAAAAGTCAGAATTGCGAGAAAAAGTCCGAATTGCGATTTTATATCACAATTCTAAGAAAAAAAGTCAGAATTGCGAGAAAAAGTCAGAATTGCAAGTTTATATCACAATTCTAAGAAAAAAAGTCAGAATTGCGAGTTTATATCACAATTCTAAGAAAAAAAGTCAGAATTGCGAGAAAAAAGTCAGAATTGCGAGAAAAAAGTCAGAATTGTGAGAAAAAGTCAGAATTGTGAGTTTATATCACAATTCTAAGAAAAAGTCAGAATTGCGATTTTATATCACAATTCTAAGAAAAAAAGTCATAATTGCGAGAAAAAGTCATAATTGCGAGAAAAAAGTCATAATTGCGAGTTTGTATCACAATTCTAAGAAAAAAAAGTCAGAATTGCGAGAAAAAAGTCAGAATTGCGAGAAAAAGTCAGAATTGTGAGAAAAAATCTGAATTGCGAGGAAAAGTCAGAATTGTGAGAAAAAAGTCAGAATTGCGAGAAAAAAGTCAGAATTGCGAGTTTATATCACAATTCTAAGAAAAAAAGTCAGAATTGTGAGAAAAGTCAGAATTGCGAGGAAAAAGTCAGAATTGTGAGAAAAAGTCAGAATTGTGAGAAAAAGTCAGAATTGCGAGAAAAGTCAGAATTGCGAGGAAAAAGTCAGAATTGTGAGAAAAAGTCAGAATTGCGAGGAAAAAGTCATAATTGCGAGTTTATATCACAATTCTAAGAAAAAAAGTCAGAATTGTGAGAAAAGTCAGAATTGCGAGGAAAAAGTCAGAATTGTGAGAAAAAGTCAGAATTGTGAGAAAAAGTCAGAATTGCGAGAAAAGTCAGAATTGCGAGGAAAAAGTCAGAATTGTGAGAAAAAGTCAGAATTGCGAGAAAAAGTCAGAATTGCGAGGAAAAAGTCATAATTGCGAGTTTGTATCACAATTCTAAGAAAAAAAGTCAGAATTGTGAGAAAAAGCCAGAATTGCGAGAAAAAAGTCAGAATTGCGAGAAAAGTCAGAATTGCGAGAAAAAGTCAGAATTGCGAGTTTCTCACAATTCTAAGAAAAAAAGTCAGAATTGTGAGAAAAAAGTCAGAATTGCGATAAAAAAGTCAGAATTGTGAGAAAAAGTCAGAATTGTGAGAAAAAAAGTCAGAATTGCGAGAAAAAAGTTAGAATTGCGAGAAAAAAAGTCAGAATTGCGAGAAAAAAGTCAGAATTGCGAGAAAAAAGTCAGAATTGTGAGAAAAAGTCAGAATTGCGAGTTTCTCACAATTCTAAGAAAAAAAGTCAGAATTGTGAGAAAAAAGTCAGAATTGCGATAAAAAGTCAGAATTGTGAGAAAAAGTCAGAATTGTGAGAAAAAGTCAGAATTGCGAGAAAAAGTCAGAATTGCGAGGAAAAAGTCAGAATTGTGAGAAAAAGTCAGAATTGCGAGAAAAAAAGTCAGAATTGCGAGAAAAAAGTCAGAATTGCGAGAAAAAAGTCAGAATTGCGAGTTTCTCACAATTCTAAGAAAAAAAGTCAGAATTGTGAGAAAAAAGTCAGAATTGCGATAAAAAAGTCAGAATTGTGAGAAAAAGTCAGAATTGTGAGAAAAAGTCAGAATTGTGAGAAAAAGTCAGAATTGTGAGAAAAAAAGTCAGAATTGCGAGAAAAAAGTTAGAATTGCGAGAAAAGTCAGAATTGCGAGAAAAAAGTCAGAATTGCGAGAAAAAAGTCAGAATTGCGAGTTTCTCACAATTCTAAGAAAAAAAGTCAGAATTGCGAGATAAAAAGTCGCAATAACCTTTTTTTTATTGAGTGGCGGAAACGGGCGTCCATACAAGTCCCTAGTTGAGGTGTGTTGCGCTTCTGTTGCTGTTTGCTGTGTTTTTGAGCTCTTGTCATGTTTCTCAGATGTGTCGATTGAGACCTTTCACACCGAGTGGAGAACAGATTACAAACGACTGGAGAGAGTTCACTCCTACATTCAGTGGTAAGAAACGCCTCTATAACGGATCCTCCTGATGATTGCTTTGCTCTGTGAGGGATTGAGACCGTATCTGTCCAACTCTCCTTTTGTTAAGCGGATGAAATGCTTTGCAATAGGGCTGTAATGCTATCGGATCGGTGCGTGCTCGGTTTTGACGTCACGGTACACTAGGGCTGTCAAATTGGCTGAAAAACTCAATTCGAATTTTGTATTAAAATATTATCAATATTCGAGTTTAAAAGGCATAATTTCTGTTAGGAGGGAAAAAAACTTTT
Source organism: Aspiorhynchus laticeps (assembly GCA_023376895.1). NCBI lineage: Eukaryota > Metazoa > Chordata > Actinopteri > Cypriniformes > Cyprinidae > Aspiorhynchus > Aspiorhynchus laticeps. The sequence goes on from CM041816.1 coordinate 1,767,477, forward strand.
GTCTTCTCTCCTGAGGCGCACCGAGCAAAATATCACTAATGCACGATTCTTCAAAGCAATAAAATAACACGACTATCTTTGAAAAACGTCATAATGTTTAAAAACCATATATAATTAATTACGTTGCTTAAACAATTAGAAACAACAAGCATCGTGTGTAAGCATGCATAGTTTAATACAAAGGACCGAAAACCAATCACAAAGAGTGCTTTTTCATTGAAAAACATGAGATGCATAAAAACCGGCATACAGTCTCAAGACATGTTTTTAAAAGTTGAACATTAATTTTACATGCTTTCTAAACATGCAGCTCTCTTGTGTGAGACGCGAGAGTAACGCTGATAGATGTTTCTATAGAAAATGTGATAATATGTGTTCTGTGTGAATGGCTTGGGTTCAGTTTTGAGGTAAATAACATCTTCTCTGCATCGATTTTCTCTTTTTCTGCTGTATTTTGAATGAGCAGCGCTGCATCTAGTGGCTTCAGCTGGTTATCTAGGGCTCTATGATGTCCGTGATGTAGAAAACACAGACGGGATCCAGTCATAAAAACTGAATTTACAGTTTAATGTCACGGAGTTTGTCAAAGTTTGGATGCATTAATCAAAAGCAGGTCACTTAAATCAAATGGTGATCTGGACTAGTATCTGATGTAAATCTGAATCCTGCATGTGTCTCTGTGTGAATGGAGCAGGGTTTTGTTTACTACATACACAGAGCGCGTGATTTCAGCGTCTGACGTCTCAATGAAGACATAAATACATCAACAATATCTCCAAAACTGATCAAAACCAGCATTTTACCATTTCATTTGAGTAAAACTAGTCATATCATATACACACAGAACTTTACTCGGCAACCCGTCAAAATAAAAGTCTGGTTTAACTTATTAAAGAAATAGCTACATTACTATTATTTAGTAGAATGTACGTAATACTACTGTTGAAAAATAATAACACTTTATTTTTTAAAGAAATAATCACAAAATATTTTAATTTTAATAGTAAATCCCCTTTATTCACCAAAAATGTAAATGTTTAATTTTAATGAATTAAAAGATAAATTAAATCAATGTTTTATGGCTTCATCTGATAACCAGTAAAATTTAAATACAGTATTTCTGAGGGGGGGGGCATTTCATAAGCTACTGTAAGAATAAATTAAAATTGTTTGTATGCATTCAATTAATCAGACGTGCTAATACACAGAATTTGGTAATAATAAGACATAAGGTGATAATTTTTTTTTACATTTCATACGGCCCTAAACATGTAATTTTTGATACACTTTTAATAAATTAATGTTAAATTGTATAAGTTTCATGATTTTAATTAATTACACATGCTTATTTGACCATTAAAAAGGAGTCCAGAAAAATTAAAACGGAAAAAAATGAATTTAGAAAAACATAAAACGGATTTCATAGGGCCCTAGATAGGCTTAAAAAAGCATTAAAATGCAATGACACTCACATCGTCGTCACATCTCGTGCACCACTGATAAAGCTGCCCGACGCACCTACAATTCGAATGCAAAAACGTTGCATTTTTTATTTTAAATTCGACGAATATTCAAAATTCGAATTTTTTTTTGCACAGCAGGGGGAAACTAAACCTAACATTGCTTATTATTATTATTATTATTAAACAGTGGTTTACTGAACAAATTGCTATTTCTTTAAATAAATTCAATTATAATGAAAATGTTCCACCTATAAACTATAGGAAGCCCTTTTATAAGGTTACAGTTAACAACAGAGCGCAAACTTAGTCAATTAATATTTATTTTTAACTATAATAATCAACATTCAACTTAAAAAAAAAAGTGTATGCAAACACGTAAATTGCACACAATGCAGTTTTTAAATTAACTTCTAAATTATAAAATGTCTCTGTGTTGTTGAAATATATTAATTTACACAGTGGCTGCCATAACTGATTTATTTAAACATACATTAAATAATTAAGACATCACTAACAGGCTTAGTAAAATATAATGAGTATATAGTCTAATATTTGGCGAAATGCTCTTCTCTAGACTTGATTTATCTAGTAAATAACGAGCTGTGGACACTGATGACTTGCTTGAAGTAAATATTGTTTACAAGCTGTTTTATTGATGTCTTTCTGTGGTTGAAACACTGAGTGAGGCATGAGATGTTCATTCATGTTTATTTCACATTAAAACTAGCAGTAAAGATGATCGAACCGAGGCGTTTATACAGCGATCTGTCGCGCCACATCACAATACTATAATCAAATAAAACAATGCATTATTAAAACCTGCTGGAAAATTGGAAACTGGTTAATTTCATTCCAATATTTTCTTCCAGTAAAGTCTACATTTGTGGGCTGCTGTCATTTCTCATTTAGGTTTTTTGGTTTAGAGACTCTTATTGTGAAATTTATTTGATTCTATTGTTCAAAGAGCGCCAAAGCAACATTTATTGTCTGAATTTCCTGAAAAAATAGACATAATTTGAAAGATGATACTTTGTTTCTTACAATATGTGACCCTGGAGCACAAAACCAGTCTTAAGTCGCTATATTTGTAGCAATAGCCAACAATACATTGTATGGGTCAAAATTATTGATTTTTCTTTTATGCCAAAAATCATTAGGATATTAAGATCATGTTCCATGAAGATATTTAGTAAATGTCCTACCGTAAATATATCAAAACTTAATTATTGATTAGTAATATGCATTGCTAAGACTTCATTTGAACAACTTTAAAGGTGATTTTCTCAATATTTAGATTTTTTTGCACCCTCAGATTCCAGATTTACAAATAGTTGTATCTCAGCCAAATATTGTCCTATCATAACAAACCATACATCAATGGAAAGATTATTTATTCAGCTTCAGATTAGGGATGTGCCTAGAAAAAAAAACTGTGCTTGTGTCTATATAACAGCATACACTAGAAATACTTAATCTTTGAATCACTGTCAAATCCCTCAATGAATTCTGCTAAAAATAGGTCACAATTATGCCGTATGCTTGCCTCGCGTTATCATCAATTAATTTTAGGCGGTCCTTAAACAGAAAAAAGGAAGAGCATACACTCTTCATAAACCAGTGCGTAGCTTATTTATTCAGATCGGCTGGAGCAATGCAGAAATGGAAAATCAATCAATAGACTGACAGAATACTTCATTGTCATAACGTTAGCCAACATATTACAACACAAGTCAAAAACAATAGGAAAGTTTATCAAGGAATAGCATTAAAACGGCGTTTAAAAATGTACTTCGTGTTGGCTATATTATCTAAAAACAAAACAAAGCTCGTTTTACTGACTCAGACCGTGCGCATTTGTTCAGTGAATTTAACATGTTAACGTGGTCTGGAGAAAGACGGGACTAGAGGCGATTCTGCACTTGAAAAAAACCCGCCCTCGGCGGGAACTGAAGTCACAGGCAAGCAGAGAGATAACACAAGCAAGCAGACAGTCTCGAAAAGATCCTGGAAATCCCACAGCACCACCGAAGTGGGTCTTCGTTTAGAGGAATAGACGGCGCGGATAGGATCGCGGACCGCAGCGGCAGGTTGTAGTGTATAGCCCGATTCGGACGGTAATTGTTTCTCATATGGACGTCTGTGAAAATAAATTTACATATCATCTCAGTGATAAAACTCATGGATTCGGATGGAGATTTATTCACAGTGGAGGAGCGAGTTCTGTGATCCTCAGCACCCGGGAACGCGCTGCTCACGTGGCCAGTCACATGATTGTCTGCTGTAAATAAAATTAATTTTATTTACAAATGTATTCTTATTATTGTGTATTTATTTAAATCTCCTGTTTAAAAATAGGAAAGATGCGCTATAGTTGTATATAATTATAAGCGATATATATCTGTTTATAATACACATTTTAAAATTGTATTGCATACCTGCTGCTGCCATAATAAAGACCCATTTGAACATTTATGTGCTTTTCTTCTCTTCTGCTCCCAGTCGCTGTGGTTGAGCAGTCATGAAGTATTGTTCTTTTAAATACTTTCCAGCATTTCAGAAATAATATGTAAATTACACCGAAGTACAACGTTACGGTGTACGGGAGAGCTCAAAAAGGGATTAAACACTGAATTTTGAATCGATTTCTTCTCGTAAACTCAGGGATGTGGATTCGGACGGTAATTAAATTACCACACGACCTCGGTGTTTGTCAAAAAACAGTAGGTAATTCTGCCGGGGATTTTTACAGGGGTGGTGAGAGAAAAACACCGACATCCTGGATTCGGACGGCAATTAAATCACCGACTACCCCCTGTATATGGTGAAAATCACTTACGTCCCCCTGAGAAACAATTACCGTCCGAATAGGGCTTTAGACATGATTGACATTTGCTGGCTTTGGCTAGCCTCCAAGCTAACACATACGTGCCTGTATTGAATATGATTACGCATCGCTCCAGTAAAGTTATTGTAAGCCAATCTGACATTACACAGTTTACACACAACTTTCCATTTCCTTCTCATTCAAAATAATCCCACACTTTGCTGGTCTTTCGCGTGGAGCTCGCCGCAACTGACATGAAGAAAACGCATGCGAGGTCTGAGGTAAAAATGTAGTCTCCGCCCAGATACGCTTTTAAAAATATTTAAATATTTTGATATGTATTCTTTTTCAAAAGTTTTATTTTAACTTATTTAATGTAACGTTAAAATGATGGTAATTTGAATGATAAAATCATCATGTTTTTTTTTTCTCTCGTGTAATCGACTATTGTTTTCAGTGTCGACTAGTAGGAGCTTTAGTCGACTAGACCCGCGCATCCCTACTTCAGATTACCGTATTGACCCGAATATAAGACGACCCTGATTATAAGACGACCCCCCTTTTTCCAGATGTACCTTTTGGAAAACCAAATCTTGTTTTTTTGTTTTTTTTTCTCTGTAAAACATGTTTTTTTTTTGTTTTTTTTTTATTTTCATATTTCATATTTTTCATATTTTAATTTTTTTGAAAGTATTATAAATACTGGTTAAATGTACCAACAATGACATTTAAAAATAGAACTTTTTGATATACCATAAAAATAACAGGTAGCCCATCTGAATTATATAACATTTAGTCTATCCATCTCATAGTCAACATTTTATTAACAGTAGAAGTGAAATCTTACTGTAGTCTTCAAATCTGGGTACTATGTTTTAAAATCACTTACAGATGAAGTTTGTTCCCATCAGGCTACAGTCACGACTCTGTAAGCTTTTCTTTTTCTTGTGCTTTCACTCGTGATCTTTACAAAACACATATATTACATATTTCATAACACACTCGTTTTATGCATATTTGGCTCCACCTATTGTCGTGGGTGCATTATTAACATGTCAAAGTCTAGACCCCGAATATAAGACGACTGCGTTTTTTCAGATGTATTTCCAAGACATTGTCTTATATTCGGGTCAATGTATAAATATCAATTTTGAAAAATTGACCCTCATGACTGGTTTTGTGCTCCAGGGTCAACATATAAAACTGGAAGTTTCCAATGAAGTCGTGCAGTGGTTGAAACAACACTGTGTTATGCGCACCAAACCGAAAGACCCGTACTGGACATGTTCAGTATGAATGCGTGAACCGTTACTGTGTTGTTTGTAGGTTGTTCCCTCTGCGAGAGCCAGGAGTCAACTACATGGCTGCAGAGCTCACCAAGAAGGAGATCCAAGTAAGTCACGACGATCCCGAACTCTTAATAAACCCTGTTCCAGAGACGCTAAACTGTGCTGTGGCACTGAAGCTGTCTCTCGTCCTGTCGTCCGCAGGCTTTCAGGGAGAGCGATGAGGCTAAGAGTCGTCTTCTGGACTCCTACGAGCTCATGCTGGGTTTCTACGGCATACAGCTGCTCAACAGAGAAAGCGGGGAGGTGAAGCGCGGAGAGAACTGGAGGGAGAGATTCGCCAATCTAGAGAGGTGAGGAGACTCCTGCCTGTCCTGAGACGAGCAGCAGTCATAAAACATCTTATAAAACCTTCCTTCAAATGAAACGCTGGCTGTTTATTGTTCTGCTAGTGTACAGAAGAAATCTACTGTTTAGTATCCAGGCATTCAGTAAGTTCCTCACCAGTACTGGTTCACAGGCCTCCCATCAGAAAAGCGTGCCCGTACTTTCTTAGTCTCTTTTTAATACTGTTTTGAATATGGATATGAGCAGGAGGTGTGTGTCAGGTTATGATGGGGGTCTGATACTTGGTGACTGAGATCAATTGGCAGAGGCTATTTACACAGACTCCGCCCACCACCGTGTGACTCAGATAGTCAATTGGCTGAGGCTATTTACACTGACTCCGCCCACCCACCACCGTGTGACTCAGATAGTCAATTGGCAGAGGCTATTTACACTGACTCCGCCCACCCACCACCGTGTGACTCAGATAGTCAATTGGCAGAGGCTATTTACACTGACTCCGCCCACCCACCACCGTGTGACTCAGTCAATTGGCTGAGGCTATTTACACCGACTCCACCCACCACCGTGTGACTGAGATAGTCAATTGGCTGAGGCTATTTACACCGACTCCGCCCACCACCGTGTGACTGAGATAGTCAATTGGCAGAGGCTATTTACACCGACTCCGCCCACCACCGTGTGACTCAGATAGTCAATTGGCTGAGGCTATTTACACTGACTCCGCCCACCACCGTGTGACTGAGATAGTCAGTTGGCTGAGGCTTTTTACACAGACTCCGCCCACCACCGTGTGACTCAGATAGTCAATTGGCTGAGGCTATTTACACCGACTCCGCCCACCACCGTGTGACTCAGATAGTCAATTGGCTGAGGCTATTTACACCGACTCCGCCCACCACCGTGAGACTCAGATAGTCAATTGGCTGAGGCTATTTACACAGACTCCGCCCACCACCGTGTGACTCAGTCAATTGGCTGAGGCTATTTACACCGACTCCGCCCACCACCGTGAGACTCAGATAGTCAATTGGCTGAGGCTATTTACACCGACTCCGCCCACCACCGTGTGACTGAGATAGTCAATTGGCAGAGGCTATTTATACAGACTCCGCCCACCACCGTGTGACTGAGATAGTCAATTGGCTGAGGCTATTTACACCGACTCCGCCCACCACCGTGTGACTGGGATAGTCAATTGGCTGAGGCTATTTACACAGACTCCGCCCACCACCGTGTGACTGAGAAAGTCAATTGGCAGAGGCTATTTACACAGACTCCGCCCACCACCGTGTGACTGAGATAGTCAATTGGCTGAGGCTATTTACACAGACTCCGCCCACCACCGTGTGACTCAGATAGTCAATTGGCAGAGGCTATTTACACCGACTCCGCCCACCACCGTGTGACTCAGATAGTCAATTGGCAGAGGCTATTTACACCGACTCCGCCCACCACCGTGTGACTGAGATAGTCAATTGGCAGAGGCTATTTACACCGACTCCGCCCACCACCGTGTGACTGAGATAGTCAATTGGCTGAGGCTTTTTACACTGACTCCACCCACCCACCACCGTGTGACTCAGATAGTCAATTGGCTGAGGCTATTTACACCGACTCCGCCCACCCACCACCGTGTGACTGAGATAGTCAATTGGCAGAGGCTATTTACACCGACTCCGCCCACCACCGTGTGACTGAGATAGTCAATTGGCAGAGGCTATTTACACAGACTCCGCCCACCACCGTGTGACTGAGAAAGTCAATTGGCAGAGGCTATTTACACAGACTCCGCCCACCACCGTGTGACTGAGATAGTCAATTGGCTGAGGCTATTTACACAGACTCCGCCCACCACCGTGTGACTCAGATAGTCAATTGGCAGAGGCTATTTACACCGACTCCGCCCACCACCGTGTGACTCAGATAGTCAATTGGCAGAGGCTATTTACACCGACTCCGCCCACCACCGTGTGACTCAGATAGTCAATTGGCTGAGGCTATTTACACTGACTCCACCCACCCACCACCGTGTGACTCAGATAGTCAATTGGCTGAGGCTATTTACACCGACTCCGCCCACCCACCACCGTGTGACTGAGATAGTCAATTGGCAGAGGCTATTTACACCGACTCCGCCCACCACCGTGTGACTGAGATAGTCAATTGGCAGAGGCTATTTACACAGACTCCGCCCACCACCGTGTGACTGAGAAAGTCAATTGGCAGAGGCTATTTACACAGACTCCGCCCACCACCGTGTGACTCAGATAGTCAATTGGCAGAGGCTATTTACACCGACTCCGCCCACCACCGTGTGACTCAGATAGTCAATTGGCTGAGGCTATTTACACTGACTCCACCCACCCACCACCGTGAGACTCAGATAGTCAATTGGCTGAGGCTATTTACACTGACTCCACCCACCCACCACCGTGTGACTCAGATAGTCAATTGGCAGAGGCTATTTACACAGACTCCGCCCACCACCGTGTGACTGAGAAAGTCAATTGGCAGAGGCTATTTACACAGACTCCGCCCACCACCGTGTGACTGAGATAGTCAATTGGCAGAGGCTATTTACACAGACTCCGCCCACCACCGTGTGACTGAGATAGTCAATTGGCAGAGGCTATTTACACCGACTCCGCCCACCACCGTGTGACTGAGATAGTCAATTGGCAGAGGCTATTTACACAGACTCCGCCCACCACCGTGTGACTGAGATAGTCAATTGGCAGAGGCTATTTACACAGACTCCGCCCACCACCGTGTGACTGAGAAAGTCAATTGGCAGAGGCTATTTACACAGACTCCGCCCACCACCGTGTGACTGAGATAGTCAATTGGCTGAGGCTATTTACACAGACTCCGCCCACCACCGTGTGACTCAGATAGTCAATTGGCTGAGGCTATTTACACCGACTCCGCCCACCACCGTGTGACTGAGATAGTCAATTGGCAGAGGCTATTTACACAGACTCCGCCCACCACCGTGTGACTGAGATAGTCAATTGGCTGAGGCTATTTACACAGACTCCGCCCACCACCGTGTGACTCAGATAGTCAATTGGCAGAGGCTATTTACACAGACTCCGCCCACCACCGTGTGACTGAGATAGTCAATTGGCAGAGGCTATTTACACCGACTCCGCCCACCACCGTGTGACTGAGATAGTCAATTGGCAGAGGCTATTTACAGCTGTCGACCCCAAAAAACGAGCATTTAAGGACACAAATATTTGTAGATGTCAGGGTATTTCATGTTGGGCCATTCAGTTGGATCATTTCTCAAACAAAAGGTATGTAAAATTTAGTTTCTCAATATATCTCCTCCTCTCAGGTTCGCATAGTGTGGTGAAATAATCCTTTGACATGGTTAAAATAATGAATGGTTTATGTCGCCGATTACATTTCACTCCAGTGGCCGCAGTTCTCAGAGTAATATGATGCGTTGCACTCATTTTTTTGGGTCGACAGCTTATTAAAACCTAGTTTTTAGCTTGTTTGCTGTCCACCTCGTCACACAGCAGCTTTTAGGCATTGTTGTGTTTTTGTTATAAGTCAGAAATGACAAGAAGGCAGCTTCCCGCAATACAAAGTCAATGGAGAGCATTGGATTGCTTCCCTCCCAGTGGGCGTGGCCTAAATGCGCTCTGTCTCTATTGCTTGAATATATTGATTCCATGGAGATAGGAGAAAATAGAATTGACTCTGTTAATAAATATCAAAATGTTTTTTGAAGAGACACTTAAAAACACTGTTTTAAAAGCTAGATGACAGTTTCATTATCACTCAATTGTCTACATTGGTGCTTGGACCCTGATGATTTCTGATTGCAGTTGTATTTGTTTAGTTTTTTTTGGAATGAGAACATTAAAAACATTTTATACAATAGGGATGCACGCTATCGGAATCGGACGATAATGGCTTTAAACGTACATATCGGCTGGATATTAAAAATGATACCGATATGTCTCACCGATAAGAGGAATACATTAACTCACATGTGTGTTAGTGATTAGATCAGCAGCGTGTGACTCATTCCTGAAGCACAGTTTGGTCTGAATTATGATTATATTGAGTGTTATGGATGGCTGTATTTAATCTATGAAGCACTACAGAATGTGTTCGGTGTGTGATAGAGTAAACCGTTATAGCTCCTCCGGGTCAGTAAGGAGGTTTAATCTGTAGGGGGCGCTGTTGGCCTACTTCTAATTGCATTAAAAGTAAAATAGCTACACAAGTAACATTTAGACTGTTTCTGATTAAATAAAGCAGTAATTGATGTCATAATGAGTATGTTTTGATTTAAATGTCAGAAGCTATAGCTTACATGAATAAAAATAAAATAAAAAACACAAACATGATAGTATATATACCGATTTATTCATTAATGTGTAATATGTTTTATTTTTTAAACAAATTATGAGCTCTAAAAGATTTTCAGAATTTTTACAACTCTTGTTTTAGACCGTCTACAAATGTTAAATCTTATAAATAAAATGTTAAGGTTACTACTGCATCTTTTTTGAAAAAATTAATAAATGCAGCGATTGATATATAGTTTATTTATAGTTATTTTCAAAGCTTCAATGTACTGTCAAAAAACTTCATTATTGTTTATTTACTTCTAAAAAATAAGTTCTTGTTAAAAACTAACCAAAATTAAAAATATATTTTGCTTATAATTTCTGCACAGGAGAGACTTGGTGTTGTTTCCAAACAAAAGGGAAATATATCGGTATCGATATCGGCCAAAAGTAGTTGAAAAATATCGGTATATCGGATATCGGCAAAATCCAATATCAGTATATCGGATATCGGCAAAAATCCATCGGTGCATCGCTATTATACAATCACGTTCTTGTCTGACATTTTAGACATTTGACTTTTTAAAAAAAAATAATATTTTAATTTATTAATCACTATTAATGAAACCAGTTTTGTCACCAAACAAATCTGCAGTTTATTGAAGGACTTTCCACTAGGGCTGAACGATTAATTGCATTTGTGATAATATCGCGATATGACAAAACGCGATTCTTCAACCGCAGAGGCTGCGATTACACTGTCACGTGACACGCGAGAGTAAAGCGGTGTGTTCGACTTGAAGATCGATCGAATGTCATCAAAGTACGGCGAGAGAAAGCATAAGCAGACGCTCTCTTATAGCTCTCGCAGTACTTTGATGACACACAGCGATCGGTCCAGCAGCGCTGCTTCAGGTCGAACACATCTAACAGTCTTCAGAGGAAGCATCAGGTTTGCACGCTATGTTGCCGAGTCCGCAGTTTGCCGCGGGTTGTTTTCGTGTCCGCGGGTCTTTCATAACATGCAGAATTGACGCGCTACATGTAAACGATATCCTTTGTTGTGTTTTCGTGTCAAAATAACGGAGTTCTTTGGAATTCTTCAGCTTTTAAGAACTGACGGGTTCTCCGCTAGTGGGCGGAGCTAATGCGCAAACGGCAATCTCATTGGCCGGCGCTCACCTATTATCATCCCTGTTTTGATTTCAGCAAATCAATTCGAGCGAACGTGACAAATACATTCATACATGGTTATTCTAATTACTAAAGTTATATCATCATATAATGCTAAAATGTAATGCTAAATTATCATAATATCATATTATAATGTTTTGACTGACTGATGCCAAGTTAGATATTTAAAAAAACTGTGCCATTTTACAAACATAAGCTTTATATATATATTAGTATATTAGATAATTCATATTAGTCTGGTGAGTAAACAAAAAAAAATGACAAGCCAGTGGAGATTATATTGCCAAGGTGTCTATAGAGGGTTGATAATATTTGCAATAATCAATATAATTTGATAGGTGTCTCTCACATTGTGCCACAGAAACATTACAATAGTGTAGATTAGTGTGCAATGTTTTATTATGATAATGCATTATATTTAGCATTCATTTAACATTTAATATTGGGACATCCAAGTTATTTGACATATTTGAACATTAAAAAAAAAAGCAACAATAGTTACTTTCTCTGGTAATTAGTTTCTTTATAACGATGTAACTCAGTTACTATTTGTGAGAAGTAACTAGTAATATAACTAATTACTTTTTTAAAGTAACGTGCCCAACACTGCATACTATACAATGATTTATTGCTTGTCTTTGTTGAATAATACAGAATATAAAGAGCTTTCAAAAATAATCGCATATTAAATCGCAATATTGGTAAAAAAAATCGCAATTAGATTATTTTCCAAAATCGTTCAGCCCTAGTTTCCAGACAGCATAGTGACTTTCAGACAGTTGTGAAAGACAGTCATGTACGTTTTCTAGAAAAATAAATAATAATAACTACATTTCAGAATGACACGTGGGCTTATAGAGTGTATTAGGATGTATTGAAACATCAAACAGACAGTCTTTCTCACATGCCACTAACAATAATTTGACATTTGCTTTCAGAAACATGCACAATAATCTCCGAATCACCAGGATACTCAAGAGCCTGGGAGAGCTGGGTTTTGAGCATTTCCAAGCCCCCCTGGTGCGCTTCTTCCTGGACGAGACCCTCGTCAGAAAGACCCTCAGCAGCGTTAAACGCAGCGTGCTCGACTACTTCCTGTTTGCCGTGCGGGACAAGCGTGAGCGCAGGAAGCTGGTGCGCTTCGCCTTCCAGCACTTCGAACCCAAAGACAAGTTCGTGTGGTGCCCCAGAAGAATCCAGAAACGCTTCAAGAAGAAGTCGGAGAAGCGGCAGAGCTCGCAGGACGAAGGTCATTCGCGATACAGAAGCAAGGACGGAGAAGCCAAGCCGCTCGCTGATCTCACAGATGCAAAGAAGCAAGACGACGCTGAGAAACTCTCCGAGGGCTCCTCAGAAGATCCAGACGCTGCTTCTGTAGAAGTAGCTCTCAGTAACGGCTCCGGTGTGAACAACGGAGAGACGCTCGAGCCACGCCGTGATCTTCCCATCCAGAAGCCTGAGGCCTGTGAGCGTGTAGCCGGGTCATCAGCAGACTGTGACGACTCTCGGGACGAGACGGACTCCCAGGAGGAGCTGGACGGAGCGAGTGAGGACGGGACGCTGACCGACAGCCCTAAACACAATGAGAAGCTTCCCAGGCCTGGCCTGCCGATGACGAGCGTCCGGTCGGAGAGCCTTGAGAAGACCTGCACCCAGTCCAATGGATCGGAGACGGAAGAGCTGATGGATATTGTTCATACCTCGCTCATGAATGATTCCTAAAGCACTGAAAACCAACACTTTATGAACTTATTACAAGATGAGATATGAACTGAGTTCAAACATGTGGTTCAGTTACGATGAGGCCAAATGTACTTTTATTTTTTCCTAGTTTTAATGTTTATTTGTCCATACTTTCAGGCTTTTTTCTTAAACTGTGAAAGAGGAATGCACATTCAACTAATAATAAACAACTATTAATGAGAATATTTCCATAGTAAAAACACAGTTTTCAGCAGATATACTGTATTTATGCTGATGCAAAACTCTTTGGTGTTTTTAACGATATCCCTGAGTTCATATGAAGGAGTTAAGCTAATGAGTTGAAACATGTTAATTTTACATCTGCAGTCATAAACTATAGCATTAATAAGATCAGACGTTGTATAAATCAATCCCTTAGTGATTCTTGGAATGTGCAGCACCAAATTTATAATTAAAACATAAATGAAGCATCCTAGAATAAAAAAAACAAACATGAATTAATGTTTATATATTGTTTTTCCTGTTGTTTTAAAATAATAAGAATAATTAAAGTGTACTTTCGTTTTGCTCGATTGCTGAAGCTCAGTAATAATAAAGGCAGAGACCGAGGGAATAAAGGCAATGTGTATGTTTTATCAATTTTATGTCTTTAATCCTTTTCCATAGTGTGTTAAATCAGTCAAACCTCCTGAGATCGAGCCGTTTAAGAGCAAAAGGAGGCACAATGCTAATTGGACGAAGTGTTATGCAGTGAATGTGAAGGATCTTGGGACTGTTTTATTGAAATATGAGTTCTTGTTTGGGACCTACTACTAAATATATATCTTCGCCTGCCAACATTGAATAAGATGCATGCACAAAACATACTTGGAGGAATAGAAACTTGGTACGGTGTTATGCCAGAAATTAATGAAAGTTTGTAAATGTGTTACTCTTAAAAAAAAAAAAAGTACCTTTGAATATACCATGCTATACTTTCCTATTAACATGGTTTATGAACATATTTAGTGCCATATTTGATATAATATATTATATGTACATTAAGAGTAATTGTCAAGCCTTTTGTTTTCACACATCACAAAGTTCACTTTCCCCCCAATTATGGTAATAATATACTTATTAAAATATTATTATATGATATAATATCACTGTAAAAAGTGATAAGTTGACTTAACTTTAAAAAATTGAGGAAACCCGTTAAAATAAATAATAAAAAAAAATAATTTTGTGAACTGTCAAGTTCACTTCACTTTTTTTTATTATTATTATTATTTACTTAAAAAAATTGAGGAAACACGTTGCCTTAAAATTATTAAGTTGTCAACTTATCACTTTTTACACTTTTTATTTTTTTATATACCATTATTATATATTATATTAAATATTATTATATAATATATAGTAAAAATATATAACTTTTTAAATATTTCAATTTTTTTTATTTGAATTAAAAGCTTGTCATAGCACTTGTATATCATTGCTCTTTTGTTGGTGTTGATTGCTTCTATTGTCCTCATTTGGATAAAAGCATCTGCTAAATGACTAAATGTAAATAATACAGGACTTATAGTGCGCTCTAAAACATCATTGAGTTCCATAAACCAAAAAAGTCAACTATGCTTTAATAACTATGCTATGAGCCTAGACTACAGTGGGTACGGAAAGTATTCAGACCCCCTTAAATTTTTCACTCATTGTTATATTGCAGCCATTTGCTAAAATCATTTAAGTTCATTTTTTTTCTTCATTAATGTACACACAGCACCCCATATTGACAGAAAAACACAGAATTGTTGACACTTTTGCAGATTTATTAAAAAAGAAAAACTGAAATATCACATGGTCCTAAGTATTCAGACCCTTTGCTGTGACACTCATATATTTAACTCAGGTGCTGTCCATTTCTTCTGATCATCCTTGAGATGGTTCTACACCTTCATTTGAGTCCAGCTGTGTTTGATTATACTGATTGGACTTGATTAGGAAAGCCACACACCTGTCTATATAAGACCTTACAGCTCACAGTGCATGTCAGAGCAAATGAGAATCATGAGGTCAAAGGAACTGCCTGAAGAGCTCAGAGACAGAATTGTGGCAAGGCACAGATCTGGCCAAGGTTACAAAAAAAATTCTGCTGCACTTAAGGTTCCTAAGAGCACAGTGGCCTCCATAATCCTTAAATGGAAGACGTTTGGGACGACCAGAACCCTTCCTAGAGCTGGCCGTCCGGCCAAACTGAGCTATCGGGGGAGAAGAGCCTTGGTGAGAGAGGTAAAGAAGAACCCAAAGATCACTGTGGCTGAGCTCCAGAGATGCATTCGGGAGATGGGAGAAAGTTGTAGAAAGTCAACCATCACTGCAGCCCTCCACCAGTCGGGGCTTTATGGCAGAGTGGCCCGACGGAAGCCTCTCCTCAGTGCAAGACACATGAAAGCCCGCATGGAGTTTGCTAAAAAACACCTGAAGGATTCTCTGCTCTGATGAGACCAAGATAGAACTTTTTGGCCTTAATTCTAAGCGGTATGTGTGGAGAAAACCAGGCACTGCTCATCACCTGTCCAATACAGTCCCAACAGTGAAGCATGGTGGTGGCAGCATCATGCTGTGGGGGTGTTTTTCAGCTGCAGGGACAGGACGACTGGTTGCAATCGAGGGAAAGATGAATGCGGCCAAGTACAGGGATATCCTGGACGAATACCTTCTCCAGAGTGCTCAGGACCTCAGACTGGGCCGAAGGTTTACCTTCCAACAAGACAATGACCCTAAGCACACAGCTAAAATAACGAAGGAGTGGCTTCACAACAACTCCGTGACTGTTCTTGAATGGCCCAGCCAGAGCCCTGACTTAAACCCAATTGAGCATCTCTGGAGAGACCTAAAAATGGCTGCACACCAACGTTTACCATCCAACCTGACAGAACTGGAGAGGATCTGCAAGGAGGAATGGCAGAGGATCCCCAAATAAACTTGTTGCATCTTTCCCAAAAAGACTCATGGCTGTATTAAATCAAAAGGGTGCTTCTACTAAATACAGAGCAAAGGGTCTGAATACTTAGGACCATGTGATATTTCAGTTTTTCTTTTTTAATAAATCTGCAAAAATGTCAACAATTCTGTGTTTTTCTGTCAATATGGGGTGCTGTGTGTACATTAATGAGGAAAAAAAAATAACTTAAATGATTTTAGCAAATGGCTGCAATATAACAAAGAGTGAAAAATTTAAGGGGGTCTGAATACTTTCCGTACCCACTGTATATATGAATATACAACATGCCTCATCTAGACATTATGGATGTCCCGATCAGATATTACTCATTGAATATTGAGCATACAGAGTCCCGATCAGATACTTGTGTTTTCATATTGCTTGGTGCACACTTCAAGTACATTAAAGTTTATTAATATCAATCAAATTTATACAGGCATGTGTAGAGGGACAGGAACTCAAAATGCAAAAAATAAATTACTACAGTCATTTTATATATACTGTATATATATATATTAGTGCTGTCAAATGATTAATCGCATCCAAAATAAAAGTTTTTGTTTACATTATATGTGTGTGTGCTGTGTATATTTATTATGTATACTGTATATAAATGCACACACATGCATGTATATATTTTGATGTATATACATTTATATATTTATTTAATTTTATATATATTTAATATATAAACAACATTTTCTTAAATATATGCATGCATGTGTTTGTATTCATATATACAAAATAAATATACACATTACACGTAAATATTATTATGTGAACAAAAACTTATTTTGAATGTGATTAATCGTTTTGACAGCACTAATGTATATATACAGTCGTGAAAAAGTTAGGGCACCCTATTGAATTCCATGTTTTCTGTATCAGGACATAATTATCTTACAATTTTGAAAATAAACCCTCAGATGAACAACATCACATGACATATCACACCGTGTTATTATTTAGTTGAAAAA
The DNA here is from genome assembly GCA_023376895.1 of Aspiorhynchus laticeps. Classification (NCBI taxonomy): domain Eukaryota; kingdom Metazoa; phylum Chordata; class Actinopteri; order Cypriniformes; family Cyprinidae; genus Aspiorhynchus; species Aspiorhynchus laticeps. The sequence continues at coordinate 1,784,572 of CM041816.1, forward strand.
AATTAAGCCAAAATGGAAAAGCATGTGTGACAAAGTTAGGACCCCCTATGATTCAGTTGCCTGTAGATCCAATAACTTGAATTAATAAAGTTAATCAGTCTGGAAGAGTTTTGTCCCACTCTTCTTCACAACGTTGCTCCAGTTGAGGTGTGCTTGGGATCACTGTGCTGTTGTATGACCCAATCTTGGTCAAGCTTTAGCTGTCGGACGGATGTCCTCACATTTGACTCTAGAATACTTTGGGATACAGAGGAGTTCATGTTCGACTCAATGACTGTGAGGTGCCCAGGTCCTGTGACTACCAAACAAGCCCAAAATCATCACCCCTCCCAGGGCCGTCGCTAGTGAGATGAAAGGTGGTGATGATTATAGGGGCCCCCGGCTGAGGAGGGGCCCCCGGTGATCTCAACCGACTGGCTGAAGAGACGCTCAGGACAGTTGACGGGCCTCTGCTGCGCGTCCTCACGAAAGCTTATCATTTGCACGTGTTTTTAAGCCTTAAAGGGACAGTTCACCCAAAAATGAAAATTCTATCATCATTCACTCACCCTCAAGTAGTTCCAAACCTGTATGAATGTGTTTGTTCTGAACACAAAGGAAGATATTCTGAAGAATGAGGGAAACAGAGCAGTTTTGGGGCACCATTGACTTCCATAGTATTTTTTTTCTTACTATGGAAGTCAATGGTGCCCCAAAACAGCCTGATTACAAACTTTCTTCAAAATATCTTCCTTTGTACAACTACTTGAGGGTGAGTAAATGATGATAGAATTATCATTTTTGGGTGAACTGGCCCTTTAAGTACTCGCACGCCGTGTTCGGTGCTCATGCAGAGAGCCGCGTCTCACAGACAACACAAGCTCCTTAACGTTAATCCAAGAAAATGAAAGAAAGAAAATCACTCTCTGCTCTCGACTGAATTACTTTGTAGTTTTAACAATAATTAATCCACAGTCAAACCAAAAATTATTCAGACACCAGATATAATTTTACTAGTAGGTGCAGGACACTATAGTTAATTTATGTAAGTGAGTATAGCAAAATAAAGCAAACTGTGACATATTACACCCAAAAATTCTTCATACAGTAAAATTGATAAACAATTTGGGACCAAAAATTATTCAGACACTTTGACCTGACCATGTTTTGCTTAAGTGCTTTTTCTTTTATTGCTAATGCGACCTTTTTACACACAGACTGAACAAAATGAAGCATTGCTTGGTAATTGGTCAACAAAGTATTGATAGTTGTGTAAATATTGTCATACTAACAGTTGTGTGAATCCATTAAAAATGGTGGTGGTTGAGGAGATTCTCCCCTTCCATGTGAAGTGCTTTGAGAACCCAGAAAAGCGCTATATAAATGTAACAAATTATTATTATTATTACATACCTTTCTATCAAAGTTATCTGACATTATCAAGATTAATTTGTTCTGACACAGTTTAACTCTGAGTGCTTGACGTATTTTATTACCATTTTCTAAACTACAGCAAATAAACTGTGATAATGTGAGAAATGTCTGAATAAATTTTGTATATTTAATTTTTACAGTAAAACTGCAGTGCTATTTTACATTTGATTATTCGGTTTCTACCTGGACACCTACAAACTTGAAAAAACTTAAACATTGTGTGAATAGCACAAATAAATAAATAGAACGAATATACAGGACAGGGCCCCCCGGGAACCCCAGCTACGGCCCTGACCCCTCCACCAGCATGTGTATCGTTTGGGATGATCTGCTCTTTAGGTCTTCACCAAATGTGGTGTTGTGCATTATGGCCAAACATCTCCACCTTGGTCTTATGGTTTGTTTAGATGCAACTTTGCAAACCTAAACCATGCTTTTTTAGATAGAAGAGGCTTTCTTCTGGCAAGCCTTCCAGGCATGCCATACTTGTCCCATATGTTTCTAATGGTACTGTCTTGAACTTCATCATTTCACATGTTAGCTGAGTTCTTGGGCTGTCTGCCATTTCTCTGAGCGTTACACAGTCTGAGTGAATTTGCTGGGACGTCCACTCCTGGGAGGATTGGTGTCTGTTTTGAACGTCGTCCACTTGTGAATAATCTTCCTCATTGTAGAATGATGGACTTCAGATTATTTGGAAATGGCCGTGTCACTCTTCCCAGATTTGATGGCAGCAACGATTGCTTCTTTAAGTCTTAACTCCTTGGCATTGTGTTAACACACACCTGAAGGCTCCAGACCAGCAAACAGGAGAAAACTAGATAATTAAATACACACGGCTGGGGACTAATAAACTAATAAACCAAAACGGGGACAGGAACTGGAACTAACCAAATATGGGCACGATGGGAAGGGAAACACAAGACACAGGAAGACAGGACTGACATTACTCCCCCCTACCGGAAGGCGCGTCCCGCGCCTTAGCAACATCCAACGAGGAAGGGGGGGTGGGCGCTCTGGAGGCCTCAAGGGACACGGAGACAGGACAGGACAGGAGGCCTCCAGGGCGGCGCCCGTTCCGGGACCCACGGCGGAGCGGGGAGCTCGGGCGGCCATGGTGGAGCAGGGAGGGACCCTTGGCCCGGCCACACAGGCCATGGCTATATAGCCCCCCCAAAAAAAAATTCTTGGGGAGGCATATTGGATTGCATATTATTATTACTTTTTTTTTTTCTAACAAATGTGATTATATAAAGGAAGGACCTGTTTTGTTGTTACTTTTTCCCTCCCTCTCTCTCTCTCCCCTTTGATTGGACCTTTAAAACATGGAGTATGTGTCTGTTGTTTTGTTTTGTTTGTTTTGAGTGGATGTTATGTTGTGATGTTGTGTGTGATTTTTTTTTTTTTAAATGTTGATAACAAAAAAAAATTATTGGGGAGATCCGACTCTTGGGGGTGCTTTGGAAGCGCAGACCCTTGGGGGCGCACTGGAGGCGCAGACCCTTGGGGGCGCTCTGGAGGCACAGACTCTTGGGGGCGCACTGGAAGCGCAGACTCTTGGGGGCGCACTGGAGGCACAGGCACAGCATAGCGCTTTCGAGGGGCTGGCACTGGAGGGCGCTGTCGAGGAGTGGGCTCTGGAGGGCGCTGTCGAGGAGCGGGCTCTGGAGGGCGCTGTCGAGGAGCGGGCTATGGAGGGCGCTGTCGAGGAGCTGGCACTGGAGGGCGCTGTCGAGGAGCGGGCTCTGGAGGGCGCTGTCGAGGAGCGGGCTCTGGAGGGCGCTGTCGAGTAGCTGCCACTGGAGGGCGCTTTCGAGGAGCGGGCTCTGGAGGGCGCTGTCGAGGAGCGGGCTCTGGAGGGCGCTGACGAGGAGCTGGCACTGGAGGGCACTGTCGAGGAGCGGGCACTGGAGGGCGCTGTCGAGGAGCTGGCTCTGGAGGGCACTGTCGAGTAGCTGCCACTGGAGGGCCCTTTCGAGGGGCTGGCACTGGAGGGTGCTGTCAAGGAGCAGGCTCTGGAGGGCGCTGTCGAGGAGCGGGCACTGGAGGGCGCTGTCGAGGAGCGGGCTCTGGAGGGCGCTGACGAGGAGCTGGCACTGGAGGGCGCTGTCGAGGAGAGGGCTCTGGAGGGCGCTGTCGAGGAGCGGGCTCTGGAGGGCGCTGTCGAGGAGCTGGCACTGGAGGGCGCTGTCGAGGAGAGGGCTCTGGAGGGCGCTGTCGAGGAGCGGGCTCTGGAGGGCGCTGTCGAGGAGCGGGCTCTGGAGGGCGTTGTCTAGGAGCGGGCTCTGGAGGGCGCTGTCGAGGAGCGGGCACTGGAGGGCGCTGTCGAGGAGCGGGCTCTGGAGGGCGCTGTCGAGGAGCGGGCTCTGGAGGGCGCTGTCAAGGAGCTGGCACTGGAGGGCGCTGTCAAGGAGCTGGCACTGGAGGGCGCTGTCGAGGAGCGGGCTCTGGAGGGCGCTGTCGAGGAGCGGGCACTGGAGGGCGCTGTCGAGGAGCGGGCTCTGGAGGGCGCTGTCGAGGAGTTGGCACTGGAGGGCGCTGTCGAGGAGTTGGCACTGGAGGGCGCTGTCGAGGAGCGGGCTCTGGGCTTGGATGAGTCACGACCGGCAGGCTTGCCATACTCACTGCTGGCGGGCTTGCGTGGGCCGCGAACGGCGGCGGGCTTGGTAGAGATGAATTATGAATAAAATATCACCAATGAAGAGGTAATAATGGCCGTCAAGCTTTGGGGTGTTGATCGACTCCATCTACGTTTTGATTATCATTCTGAATCCAATTCATAGTCTTTTTCAGCTTTTTGTTCAAAATGTTCTTTATTTCTTTATTTGTGAAACTTACCCACATTCAAGTGTTTAAAAAATATTTTTTGTTTACAAGCAGATACTCTGTTCTTTCTTTTGATGTTTTGTATGTTCAGATATTCATATTACAAAATATATACAAATTAATACCTAATAGGGACATATGAAAGTGGGCCAATTTAGTCCCAAGATAGGGACGTAACGATTAACCGCGAGCCGGTTGAAAATCGATTCAAATATGTGACGATTCAAATCGGTGATTCAGTTAGTGGTAGGAGTTTATATTAATGTATGTCTGAGGGGAACATATGTACAGGAATGTATGTACAGCGGTAACCATGGAAACACCGTATCATTGCCGTTCATAAGCGCAGCGCTGCTTTGTTTACAGCGGTAACCATGGAAACACTGTATCGTTGCCGTTCATAAGCACAGCGCTGCTTTGTTTACAGCGGTAACCAAGGAAACACTGTATGGTTGCTGTTCATAAGCGCAGCGCTGCTTTGTTTACAGCGGTAACCGAGGAAACACTGTATCGTTGCCGTTCATAAGCGCAGCGCTGCTTTGTTTACAGCGGTAACCATGGAAACACTGTATCGTTGCTGTTCATAAGCGCAGCGCTGCTTTGTTTACAGCGGTAACCGAGGAAACACTGTATCGTTGCCGTTCATAAGCGCAGCGCTGCTTTGTTTACAGCGGTAACCGAGGAAACACTGTATCGTTGCCGTTCATAAGTGCATCGCTGCTTTGTTTACAGCGGTAACCAAGGAAACACTGTATCGTTGCCGTTCATAAGCGCAGCGCTGCTTTGTTTACAGCGGCTTTTTTTACAGCGGTAACCATGGAAACACTGTATCGTTGCTGTTCATAAGCGCAGCGCTGCTTTGTTTACAGCGGTAACCGAGGAAACACCGTATCGTTGCCGTTCATAAGTGCATCGCTGGTTTGTTTACAGCGGTAACCAAGGAAACACTGTATGGTTGCTGTTCATAAGTGCAGCGCTGCTTTGTTTACAGCGGTAACCAAGGAAACACTGTATGGTTGCTGTTCATAAGCGCAGCGCTGCTTTGTTTACAGCGGTAACCAAGGAAACACTGTATGGTTGCTGTTCATAAGCGCAGCGCTGCTTTGTTTACAGCGGTAACCAAGGAAACACTGTATGGTTGCTGTTCATAAGCGCAGCGCTGCTTTGTTTACAGCGGTAACCGAGGAAACACTGTATCGTTGCCGTTCATAAGTGCATCGCTGCTTTGTTTACAGCGGTAACCATGGAAACACTGTATCGTTGCTGTTCATAAGCGCAGCGCTGCTTTGTTTACAGCGGTAACCGAGGAAACACTGTATCGTTGCCGTTCATAAGCGCAGCGCTGCTTTGTTTACAGCGGTAACCGAGGAAACACTGTATCGTTGCCGTTCATAAGTGCATCGCTGCTTTGTTTACAGCGGTAACCAAGGAAACACTGTATCGTTGCCGTTCATAAGCGCAGCGCTGCTTTGTTTACAGTGGCTTTTTTTACAGCGGTAACCATGGAAACACTGTATCGTTGCTGTTCATAAGCGCAGCGCTGCTTTGTTTACAGCGGTAACCGAGGAAACACCGTATCGTTGCTGTTCATAAGTGCATCGCTGCTTTGTTTACAGCGGTAACCAAGAAACACTTAAAGCTCCACCTGCTGGCAGAGAGTGAATCTGCGTCTCATTCAGCTCGTCTGCTGTTTCATTTCATGCAGATATTTTTTATGTATAGTTTCACAAAACTGAAGTCTGTTTTTGCTTCAAATTTCGAAATGATAGAGTCTCTAATTTAGATTAAATCTGCTCATGTTGCATGTGCAGCATCTTTGTTTGGATCGTGATTGAAATGCAGTGGTTGCCTCTCATTTTAAATGGAAAGAGCAGACAAAGCCTTAGTTTGTTTATATGAAGAGATTTATTTGATTTGTGTTACTTAGTTATTTGATTTGGAGCTTGTTTTAAAATTTCAATTTAGTTTTGTTATTTGCATTATATTTACATTTAGTTATTTAGCAGAGGCTTTTATCCAAAGCGACTTACAAAAGAGGACAATAGAAGCAATCAAAACCAACAAAAGAGCAATATTAGTGCTATATTAGTATATTATTATGTTATATTTCAATTTCACAAAGAAGCGTGCAGCATTTCGTCCAAGCAATAATAAAAGGACACATTTAGTTTATAATTTGTCTTAAATCTCATTTTGTAAAAAGAACCGTGAGTTGAGCCGTTACATCCCTATCACAAGGAGTATTGAAATAGTACACTTACTAGTGCACTGATATTTGTATACTTACCAGTGTTGGGCTCGTTACTCAAAGAATGTAATATATTACTCATTACTAGTTACTCCTTTCAAAAGTAATATTGTTACTTTACTTATTACTTTCTGGCAACAGTAATTAGTTACATTGTTTCTTCACACCACACAGAAGTTGTTACTGTGTATCTTCCACATAAATGTTACTAATATCATATTTCTGCTTCATCATTTGACCAAAATACACATTATTAGTTATTACAAACACTCAATAGTGATTAACAGAGACATTCAAGCAGAAGTGTATTAATCTCATTAATCATCATGTGTAGCTTGAAGTAATTTCTCCGTTACACATATATACGATTATATTTCATTATGTATTTTATCAAATCATATAGGTTTGTAAGAAACTGTTTAATTTTCCAAAAAGATTTTTAATTATAGTAATATAATGTAGCAGATGCTGATCAGAGGGATGTAACGCCAGAGTAAAGTAATACACAACAGTGTTCAGATCATATTTTTTCCTGACAAAATCAATATAATGCAATATTTCTATCTGCTGAATTTAAGCCATATTCCAAGCTTGCCTGCTGCTCTGGGGACATCACATGCATGAGCGAAAATTATCGTGAAAATTATGAACATAAATCTATGAATTATTTGATTGTTAGATTTTAAATCAGCGGGTCGAGGCATCAAAAGTAACTAAGCTGTTTTATGGATAGTAACTGTAATATTATTACTAAAATCTTATTAGTAATTAGTTACACTACTAGTTACTGCAAAAAGTAATATTATTACAGTAACTAAGTTACAGTAACTAGTTACTGCCCAACACTGGTACTTACTACATAAAGTATGCTTAAAATAAACTTGAAGTATAGCCTACTACTTATGGTAAGGGGTGTTTTGCTCATATCGATTATCTTGGTGTTTATCAGCTTGTGTGTTTTACTCGCCAGTACTGACAGAGCTTTATTGGATTGACCCAGCGTGTAATTAGCTGGTGTGTGTGTTTGTCGTCTCTCTGACCGCCCCCCTCCCTCCGGACTCCTGCTCTTTATTTGTGTTCATACTGAGAGCGTCCAGCACAGGGGACATCTCTCTGACCGCCCCCCTCTCTCCGGACTCCTGCTCTTTATCTGCATTCATACTGAGAGCGTCCAGCACAGGGGACAGGAGCTCAGGAGCACAGGAGCCCACATTCATACTGAGAGCGTCCAGCACAGGGGACATCTCTCTGACCGCCCCCCTCCCTCCGGACTCCTGCTCTTTATTTGTGTTCATACTGAGAGCGTCCAGCACAGGGGACAGGAGCTCAGGAGCACAGGAGCCCACATTCATACTGAGAGCGTCCAGCACAGGGGACATCTCTCTGACCGCCCCCCTCCCTCCGGACTCCTGCTCTTTATTTGTGTTCATACTGAGAGCGTCCAGCACAGGGGACATCTCTCTGACCGCCCCCTCCCTCAGCCGGACTCCTGCTCTTTATCTGCATTCATACTGAGAGCGTCCAGCACAGGGGACAGAGAGGAGCCCAGGAGCCCACATTCATACTGAGAGCGTCCAGCACAGGGGACATCTCTCTGACCGCCCCCCTCTCTCCGGACTCCTGCTCTTTATCTGCATTCATACTGAGAGCGTCCAGCACAGGGGACATCTCTCTGACCGCCCCCTCCCTCCGGACTCCTGCTCTTTATTTGTGTTCATACTGAGAGCGTCCAGCACAGGGGACAGGTCTGAGGAGCCCAGGAGCCCACATTCATACTGAGAGCGTCCAGCACAGGGGACAACTCTCTGACCGCCCCCTCCCTCCAGACTCCTGCTCTTTATCTGCATTCATACTGAGAGCGTCCAGCACAGGGGACATCTCTCTGACCGCCCCCCTCTCTCCGGACTCCTGCTCTTTATCTGCATTCATACTGAGAGCGTCCAGCACAGGGGACATCTCTCTGACCGCCCCCTCCCTCCGGACTCCTGCTCTTTATTTGTGTTCATACTGAGAGCGTCCAGCACAGGGGACAGGTCTGAGGAGCCCAGGAGCCCACATTCATACTGAGAGCGTCCAGCACAGGGGACAACTCTCTGACCGCCCCCTCCCTCCAGACTCCTGCTCTTTATCTGCATTCATACTGAGAGCGTCCAGCACAGGGGACATCTCTCTGACCGCCTCCTCCCTCAGCCGGACTCCTGCTCTTTATCTGCGTTCATACTGAGAGCGTCCAGCACAGGGGACAGGTCTGAGGAGCCCAGGAGCCCACATTCATACTGAGAGCGTCCAGCACAGGGGACAGGAGCTCAGGAGCCATGGCCGTGTTCTCAGCGCTTCATGTACTCTTCTTCTGTCAGCTGCTCGCATCTTCTCTGGCTCAGGTAAGACAGCTCATGATGATAACCTGCCTGCGGTAAGATCTGTGTCTGGAAACTATCACATCTCATCAATCTGTGAAAGTAGATTCATTGTGTGCATGTTATTTGCATGACTTTGTGGACTGACTGTAAAGCTGTTTCTACCTGACCCTTAAAATAACTTTTGCTGGTGTAACTTAAAAGTGCACGTCAGATATATATTTTTAAATGTATAAATCTGTTAATATTGATGGTACAATATGTGGCCCTGGAGCACAAAACCAGTCATAAGGGTCAATTTTGTGAATTTGAGATTTATACATCATCTGAACGCTGAATAAATAGCTTTCCATTGATGTATGGTTTGTTATGATTGAACAATATTTGGCTGAGATACAACTATTTGAAAATCTGGAATCTGAGGGTGCAAAAAAATCTAAATATTGAGAAAATCATCTTTAAAGTTGTTTAAATTAATGTTACTAATTAAAAATTAAGTTTTGATATATTTACGGTAGGAAATTTACTAAATATCTTCATGGAACATGATCTTAATATCCTAATGATTTTTGGCATAAAAGAAAAATGGATAATTCTGACCCATACAATGTATTTTTGGATATTGCTACAAATATACCCCAGCGACTTAAGACTGGTTTTGTGCTCCAGGGACACATATATTAAAAATATCAGGTTACCTTACAGAGCATTTTTCACCGTGTGATATGATCGTCGCACAATGGCATCTTTGTGAGATCTTTGCAGTGTTTGCTCACTTCACTTGTGTTCACGTTGGTCTTTTTCTGTCTGAATATGTAGCATTTCAATGCAAATCACATTGTGACTAGTTCATTTTTATTTATGAACAGATTTAATTCAAGCTTCACTCAGAAACCTGACATTTTGTGCTGAGAACTGACACTTGAGGGATTTCATTTATTCACATTGATTTCTGTATTTGATTATTCTGATTGTTGTGTTGTTTGTGTCTATAGCAAAGGCCGGGTCCTCAGGGTGTATCTGGAGAGCCGGGGCCGCCGGGACCCCCAGGGAAAGACGGCATCGACGTGAGTTACAGCTTCATGTGTTCATCTATTATAAACATATATGTGACCCTGGATTCACACCTAATTCAAAACTAGACATTTTTTTATTTTATTTATAATATGCTTACTGTATATGTGACCCTGGAGCACAAAACCAGTCATAAGTGTCAATTTTGTGAAATTGAGATTTATGCATCATCTGAAAGATGAATAAATAGCTTTACATTGATGTATGGTTTGTTATGATAGGGCAATATTTGAAAATCTGGAATCTGAGGGTGCAAAAAAATCAAAATATTAAGAAAATCACCTTTAAAGTTGTTCAAATGAAGTCTTAGCAATGCATATTACTAATCAAAAATTAAGTTTTGATATATTTATGGTAGAAAAATTACAAAATATCTTCATGTAACATGATCTTAATATCCTAATGATTTTTGGCATAAGAGAAAAATCTATAATTTTGACCCATACGATGTATTGTTGTCTATTGCTACAAATATACTGCTTTTGTGCTCCAGTCACATATGTATTTATATTCCGTTTCCTTTATCTGCGTGTGTTTGTTACACATTTTAGATGAGAAACAAAAGATTTTCATTCTGTGAATTTAAAATAATCTAAAGCGTTCATGTAAATGAGCTTCGTTATATTGCATGTGTGAGCAGTAATGTTTAGACAGGCTGTTAACGGCAAAGGAAAAGCTCTCAGGAATTTCCTCATGCAAACGTTGAAAGCAGTGAATGTTTCCTCAGTAAACGAGAATCTGCTCGGAGGTGCGGGGACAGAGAGCCCATTCATTCAGTCTCGAATCAAACACCCAGCCCCCTCCAGCTCAGAACAGCTCCTTCATACACAATACACCATCACTCATGTGTCTAACGTCTATGTGTGCAGGGTAAACCTGGCCCTGCTGGACTACCTGGAAAGACTGTGAGTATCTGGATGTGCTCACGTCTAAAGCACTGATTTTGCGTTTGCATTGAACATGCATCACAATGCTAAAGATGTAGAAATGGCTGCTCATCTCATATGCTTTCCTGTAGCTCAAGCATGGCGCTAGCAACGCCAAGATCATGGGTTCGATTCCCAGGGAAAGCAAGAGCTGATAAAATGCAAAAAAAAGTGTAACTTGAATGCAATGTAAGTCGCTTTGGATACAAGCGTCTGCTAAATGCATAAATGTAAATATATGTCTTTCTGACAGTGCTTCTCCATCTAGGTTTAGTGTAAATAATATTAGACTAATTAAATAGTATACTTAAGTATATTTTTAAGTGTACTTTATGTAGTAAGTAGTACACTTGTAAGTGTACTATTTCAAAACTCCTTAGGACTAAATTGGCCTACTTTCTAGTATATAAAAGTATACATAACAGTAGTAATCTTTGAGTACACAACTAGTTTACATCAATGTTTTAGCTTGTACTGTACTATACTAAAAGTGAACTTACTGATAGTTATTAATTAAATACTTGTAGTAGTATTTTTAGTACACTTTGAAGTATAGTCTAGTAGTTTTATATCGCAAGTATACTCGTAAGTGAACTTCACATCATACTTTAAGTATACTACTATGTCCCTATTTAGGTATTAATTTGTATACATTTTGTTATGAATATCTAAACATGCAAAACATCAAATAACTTTTTATTATAGCTTTATGCATTATTTTTTAAACACTTGAATGCAACTTTCATAAATAAAGAAATAAACAACATTTTGAACAAAAAGCTGATATGAATATGATTCAGAATGATGTAGATGGAGTCGATCAACACCTCAAAGCTTGACAGTCATTATTATCTCTTCATTGCTGATATTTTATTCATAACGTTACAGTTTTGATGCTGTTTTATGATGATGTGTTTGATTACATGTGAAGCATCTGTTGTTTCGGTTTCTTCTTCACTTGTGTTTTGTGGTAATTCTGTACAGATGTGTACTAGTGCCCCCTACCGTATAAAACTAGGAGCACATACTGTATATTTAGACTTGTTCTAAGTATAAGTCAAGTAAATACACTTAAATGTCATTAAATGAGAAGTACATAAAAAGTAGACTAAAAGTATACTTTCCTATTTTTAGTTTAAAAGAAGTAGCACATTTGAATAAACTTATTTTTCGTATGGGTATTGCATGCAATAAATAACATGTATAAGGCACACTGTTTTGAATTCTCTTCTGATTGCAGGGGCCGAAAGGTAAAGCAGGTAAACCTGGGGCCGCAGGGAGCCCGGGACTGTCTGGACTCCCCGGTGTGGATGTAAGTCACTGCTTGTTTTGCTCTATAAAGCACGGAAACCATTTAAGCTCTAGACATAATCGTCTCCTGGTGCTGAAAATGTGCTGTTCTGCAGGGTTTGACCGGTCCGGACGGTCCAGCTGGCAAGGACGGACCCCCAGGAGCAGCAGTAAGTGACTTCAGTAACACTCTTGTAGTTTTGCGGTCCTAAACAGTCCCTCAGAGCTGTGTGTGCAGCCGCGTGCAGATTTAACGAGCATCAGCTGACTGTAGATGAATGGGGAGATTTCTCTAATCCAGTCTGGAATGTGAAGTCGTCCCAGCACAGCTTTTCTGTTCATTAGTTTCAGCAGGAATCAGTGTAATGCTGTGTGACTGAGCTGTGGGTATATGTGATGTCTTATAACTGTGGAAACATACAAACTCTTTGACTCTACACTGTAAAAAAAAAAAATCAGTAAAATTTACGGTAAAAAAACGGCAGCTGTTGCCGGAATTCTACTGTAAAAAATACGGTAACAACATTTTACGTGTTTAACTTAAATTTACAGTTAAATACCGTAATTTCATTAACTGATATAATGTTAATATAGCAACCTATTGAAGTACTGAAATCTGTATGTTTGTAATACACTGATAACCACCAAAATCAGGCGATGAGAGTCACATGATGAACCAAAGCAGCTTTTAAATAATAACATATATAGAAGAAGCACAGCATCATTCACACAAACACTAAACACTGAGACTCAATAAACTGAAATATGCAATAAACATTAATTTAACAACATTAGGCGTAACATACAACCCTAATAAACATAACTGATAAACAAAACGGTAACACTTTACAATAAGGTTCATTAGTTATCATGAACTAAGAATGAACAATATTTCTACAGCATTTATTAATCTTAGTTAATGTTAATTTCAGCATTTACTAATGCATTATTAAAATCTCAAGTTGTGTTTGTTAAGATTAGTTAATGCACTGACATGAATAAACAATGAACGACTGAATTTTCATTAACTAACATTAATAAATAGTGTAATTGTTCATTGTTTGTTCATGTTAGTTAATACATTAACTAATGTTAACAAATGACACCTTACTGTAAAGTGTTACCAAAAAAACTAAGAAGAAACATAGTTATTTCAAAGAAAAAACAGCAAATTTAAACAAAAATGCAATGCAGGGAATTCTGGGAACGTCAGTTTACGGTTATTACCTGTAAATTTTACACTTACCGTTAACCATTTAACAGGTTTTTACTGTAGCATTTTCAGTTTTTTACCGTTAAAATCACATGCTGCGTCCCAATTCGCCTACTATACTATGACCTAAAAGTATGTACTCTTTTTGTGAAGAAAAAGTACATACTTTTGAGTATGTAGCAGAATAGTATGCAAGCTTTACTTCGTCATAGCTGCGTCTTTAAGGGACGCTCTGTTGCTTAGTTACGAGCATCTTGCTACTGTTTAAACTGCTGTCAATCATCTTATCACAGTTAACATCTGTTGCTTAGTTACGAGCATCCTGTAACTGTTTAAACTGCTGTCAATCATCTCATCACGGTTAACATCTGTTGCTTAGTTACGAGCATCCTGTCACTGTTCAAACTGCCGTCAATCATCTCATCACGGTTAACATCTGTTGCTTAGTTACGAGCATCCTGTCACTGTTCAAACTGTCCTGTCAATCATCTTATCACAGTTAACATCTGTTGCTTAGTTACGAGCATCCTGTCACTGTTCAAACTGCCGTCAATCATCTTATCACGGTTAACATCTGTTGCTTAGTTACGAGCGTCCTGCTACTGTTTAAACTGCCGTCAATCATCTCATCACGGTTAACATCTGTTGCTTAGTTACGAGCATCCTGCAACTGTTTAAACTGCTGTCAATCATCTTATCACAGTTAACATCTGTTGCTTAGTTACGAGCATCCTGCAACTGTTCAAACTGCCGTCAATCATCTTATCACGGTTAACATCTGTTGCTTAGTTACGAGCGTCCTGCTACTGTTTAAACTGCCGTCAATCATCTTATCACAGTTAACATCTGTTGCTTAGTTACGAGCGTCCTGCTACTGTTTAAACTGCTGTCAATCATCTTATCACAGTTAACATCTGTTGCTTAGTTACGAGCGTCCTGTAACTGTTCAAACTGCTGTCAATCATCTTATCACAGTTAACATCTGTTGCTTAGTTACGAGCATCCTGTAACTGTTTAAACTGCTGTCAATCATCTTATCACGGTTAACATCTGTGGCTTAGTTACGAGCGTCCTGCAACTGTTTAAACTGCTGTCAATCATCTTATCACGGTTAACATCTGTTGCTTAGTTACGAGCATCCTGTAACTGTTCAAACTGCTGTCAATCATCTTATCACGGTTAACATCTGTTGCTTAGTTACGAGCATCCTGTAACTGTTCAAACTGCTGTCAATCATCTTATCACGGTTAACATCTGTTGCTTAGTTACGAGCGTCCTGTAACTGGTTAAACCGCTGTCAATCATCTTATCACGGTTAACATCTGTTGCTTAGTTACGAGCGTCCTGTCACTGTTCAAACCGCTGTCAATCATCTTATCACGGTTAACATCTGTTGCTTAGTTACGAGCATCCTGTAACTGTTCAAACTGCTGTCAATCATCTTATCACGGTTAACATCTGTTGCTTAGTTACGAGCGTCCTGTAACTGTTCAAACTGCTGTCAATCATCTTATCACGGTTAACATCTGTTGCTTAGTTACGAGCGTCCTGTAACTGGTTAAACCGCTGTCAATCATCTTATCACGGTTAACATCTGTTGCTTAGTTACGAGCGTCCTGTAACTGTTCAAACTGCTGTCAATCATCTTATCACAGTTAACATCTGTTGCTTAGTTACGAGCGTCCTGTAACTGTTCAAACTGCTGTCAATCATCTTATCACAGTTAACATCTGTTGCTTAGTTACGAGCGTCCTGTAACTGTTCAAACTGCTGTCAATCATCTTATCACAGTTAACATCTGTTGCTTAGTTACGAGCGTCCTGTAACTGTTCAAACTGCTGTCAATCATCTTATCACAGTTAACATCTGTTGCTTAGTTACGAGCGTCCTGTAACTGTTCAAACTGCTGTCAATCATCTTATCACAGTTAACATCTGTTGCTTAGTTACGAGCGTCCTGTAACTGTTCAAACTGCTGTCAATCATCTTATCACGGTTAACATCTGTTGCTTAGTTACGAGCATCCTGTAACTGTTTAAACCGCTGTCAATCATCTTATCACGGTTAACATCTGTTGCTTAGTTACGAGCATCCTGTAACTGTTTAAACTGCTGTCAATCATCTTATCACAGTTAACATCTGTTGCTTAGTTACGAGCGTCCTGTAACTGTTCAAACTGCTGTCAATCATCTTATCACAGTTAACATCTGTTGCTTAGTTACGAGCGTCCTGTCACTGTTCAAACTGCTGTCAATCATCTTATCACAGTTAACATCTGTTGCTTAGTTACGAGCGTCCTGTAACTGTTTAAACTGCTGTCAATCATCTTATCACAGTTAACATCTGTTGCTTAGTTACGAGCGTCCTGTCACTGTTCAAACTGCTGTCAATCATCTTATCACAGTTAACATCTGTTGCTTAGTTACGAGCATCCTGTAACTGTTTAAACTGTTGTCAATCATCTTATCACAGTTAACATCTGTTGCTTAGTTACGAGCGTCCTGTCACTGTTCAAACTGCTGTCAATCATCTTATCACAGTTAACATCTGTTGCTTAGTTACGAGCATCCTGTAACTGTTCAAACTGCTGTCAATCATCTTATCACAGTTAACATCTGTTGCTTAGTTACGAGCGTCCTGTCACTGTTCAAACTGCTGTCAATCATCTTATCACAGTTAACATCTGTTGCTTAGTTACGAGCGTCCTGTCACTGTTTAAACTGCTGTCAATCATCTTATCACGGTTAACATCTGTTGCTTAGTTACGAGCATCCTGTAACTGTTCAAACTGCTGTCAATCATCTTATCACGGTTAACATCTGTTGCTTAGTTACGAGCATCCTGTAACTGTTCAAACTGCTGTCAATCATCTTATCACAGTTAACATCTGTTGCTTAGTTACGAGCGTCCTGCTACTGTTTAAACTGCTGTCAATCATCTTATCGGTTAACATCATCCACATATCGTTTAATTTGATGTCGTACCGTATATGAGAGACATAAAGAAGCACATCGCGGGTCTTTCATGCTGAGAACTCTGCTCATGTGTTGCATAATGATCAGTGTTGGGCACGCTACTTTAAAAAAGTAATTAGTTATAGTTACTAGTTACTTCTCACAAATAGTAATTGAGTTAGTAACTGAGTTACATCATTATAAAAGTAACTAATTACCAGTGAAAGTAACTATTGCGTTACTTTTTTTTTTTTTTTTTTTTTTTTTTAAATGTTCAAATGTCAAATAACTTGGATGCCCCAATATTAAATGTTAAATGAATGAAATGGACACTAAATAGAATAAATTATTATTATAAAACATTGTAAATTAATCAACACTATTTATCTACTGACACTTAGCATCAGTTAGTCAATCATTATAATATGATATTATGATAATTTAGCATTATATGATGGTAGAACTTTAGTAATTAGAATAACCATGTATGAATGTATTTGTCATGTTGACTGAACTTAGGACTGGTGCTTAAGATATTGTTTGTCATTTAGTGTTTCTATAAAAAAAAGGGGGAAAAATTGATAAGATAACAAAACTACTAGGAATTATACCACTAATAACGATATAAAACGCACTAAGGATTAATGAGCTGCTGGGTTCATGAATATTAATCAGGTTGTCTGCGTTCGCTCGAATTGATTCGCTGAAATCAAAACAGGGATGATAATAGGTGAGCGCCGGCCAATGAGATTGTCGTTTGCGCAGTAGCTCCGCCCACTAGCGGAGAACCCGTCAGTTCTTAAAAGCTGAAGAATTCCAAAGAACTCCGTTATTTTGACACGAAAACACAACAAATGATATCGTTTACATGTAGCGCGTCAATTCTGCATGTTATGAAAGACGCTCTCGCTCTGTGTGTGTGTGTGTGTGTGTGTGTGTGTGTGTGAGTGTGTGTGTGTTCACAATAGAGTTTACGGTTCGTCAAATACAGCTACACTGCGCATCCATTCAGATGAACTGAAAAATAGAATTCGAATAATATTATAATAAATTATAGTAACGCCGCATTTTATTGTCAGTAACGGTAACGGCGTTGTAACGGGGGAAACAGTAATTAGTTTGATTACTCGTTACTGAAAACAATAACGCCGTTAGTAACGCCGTTTATTTATAACGCCGTTATTCCCATCACTGATAATGATGCATTTCAAAGTTAAACACCAAACATATCATTATAAAAGTTCAGTGTTGCTGCAGATGAAATATAACGTGGATAACATTAAATAAATATTTTTTAATCAGGTTAGACATTGATTATTTATCACTCAAATCCCTTTCTCTACCCGTCCGTTGGTCGCGCATATCCGCCATGTTTGTAGTTTTTAAACACTTTTTATGCGTGTTTGTAGTTCTAATCGAATCCTCGTCCACTAGAGCGTGCATCGAATTCTAACCGGAAGTAGTAGACCATCCGGGAATCTTTGGCATACTTTTTTAAACATACTATGATTTGGGGCACCCTAATTGTATTGTCGAATACTATTTAGGACGCATAGTATGCGAATTGGGACATTTTTTTTTTACAGTGCAATAGATCAAATAATCAAATAATAAGTTCAGATGGAGTTGTATTTGTCGTAAGTAGTGTTGCACGGTCAAATGTTTTGTTTACCACTGCATTCTTGTATAGAAGAACTCTAATAGGAAATAAATAAGGCAGCGGCTATTTGCATTAAGTGTAAATAACAGCATTTTTTAGCTATAGGCCTTTATTCCACGTTCGAAAAGCGTAAGATTCAAATAGTAGCGTAAAAGAGCTTCAGCTGTAGTCTCTATTAATGCTTATGCTAATATTTATGTAGAATTCAGCACATATACTTCCTCTAAAGACACCAATCTCAGTTTACAACAATTAATTGAGTATATGAAACGAAGGAATATGTTGTCACGATATCCCGATGCGTATTTCGTGACTTAAACAGGAGCGCGCGAGCCATACTGTATGAGTATAGGTCTGATCTCCTTATTCATTACAGAGAAAACTGTACATACAACAAAGCATTAGAATTAATTATGACTGTATAGAAGGATTAAATTAAAGGTTTAGGGCAAAATTGTTGTATTAGACACAATGCTCACATTTTTTCACGCGCTGACTTTGATGCAATCCTCTATAATTACATCAAATTGAAGTTGTTCAAATAAAGCAATATTTCGAGCCCATAGACGATAATTAAAAATAAGTTTGATCATCTTAATCGAGTTATTCTCCGTGTTTGCGTGCAACGATTGAATATCATTATACTGTGAGCGGGAGGTTAATCACAATTAATATAATTCAAAAATCAAATAATATTAAAAATCAAATTAAATCAGTCCGAGTATTCCTCTGGCAGTAACTTCATTAATCTGCCCGGCAACACTTGCGCTTACAGTCAAAATAAGTTACACATTAAAATAAAATGACATGATACATGGTATGGAATCGGTATAAATACGCAGTTTTAACATTGACGTTTATTCAATGTTCAACTAAACTAAATTAGTTTATTTTTCTTCACAAACTGGCGTCTGTCCATTGACAATAAAGCAGGCGGAAATTCGTTTACGCTACTAATCGGAGCCGGATGTGACGACACGCGGACTGTGATAAAGGCCTTTGATATTTACACTAAATGCAAATAGCTATAGATGCTATTTACACTGTTAAAATAGCAAGATTTTCTGCTATTTATACTACATATATTGCAAATAGTGGCAATTGTCTGCGCCTCAGTATTGTCGTACAGTACGTATTGAGTGGAAATTATAGTTTTAATTCAAATTATTAAATGGATGCCACCTTATTAGGACGATAAAGTCCTAACTAACCCTCCACGATACTTTATTTTCAACTTTTTGTTATTTCCTTAATTTTTGAAAATAAATGCCTTTCTGATGCGATATGAGAGTTCGAACTCGGCATCAAAAAGCACACGCCTTATCAACTACGCCACTGAAACTGATGTTAAATGAGCGTCTTTTTACAGTATTGGCTCGCCCAATCACACGGCAGTGGGCGGAGTCAGTGTAAATAGCCTCTGCCAACAAGCCGGGTTATTTGCTCTTAGTGTAAATAAACACTATATGGAATATGAACATATTTTAAGAGCAGTAAATCTACAGTGAACAGCTACTTACACAACCAAGTTACTTACACAACCACACCATTCATTTAAAGTACATTTGTATATTGGTCTAATCAAAAATCACGATTTTCATTGAAGCCTGTTTTGATCAGTTTGAATAAAAGGCAAATAACTATAATAAAGGAAAGCAAGTGTTGATGTGCAGAACACATACTGGCTAGCTTTACTGACGTTTTATTTATTTATATATTTATTTACTTACGTAATGTTGCTCTTTTGTTAGTTTGATTGCTTCTAAGTCACTTTGGATAAAAGCATCTGCTAAATGATTAAATGTAAATTTATGTATTTAGTTATTACTAGTACATAACAGAAAACGTGGTGCATATTTTAAAAAGAAGCTGTTTTAATTAAACTAAATTAAACATTGACTAACACACTTTTTTTTAGTTTTATCTTAAATGAAAACTGAACTTTCATATATCAGCTTATTTAGGTTTTGTTTATGGTGATATTTGTAAAAAGCCAAAAATTGACCTACACTGGGTAATATTTTGGCGTATGTCTAAAGACAATATATTGTAATATTTTGATGTCATAAGAGTAAAAAAATGGGAATTATGTATAGTTTTGTGTTTTTGAGCAACAGGGGGACTTTATAGGGTTTCATTTTAAGAAGCAGATTTAAGGTCCTTGCAAACTGAGGCCGAAATATTCATATGCGTTATTATTATTATTATTTTTTTTTATTATTCATCATCCTTTCCTATCAAAATGCTTGCTACGGATGCAAAAACGCAGAAAATCAAACCTGATTAAAAAAAATTTAATAACAGACGAAGGTTTCGGAGGCAGTGTGTAAACGTGATTGATACAATGTGATGTGTTTTTTTTTAAAGTGCAAAAATATTGGATTATTGCCAATCAAGAAGCATGTTCTGTGTATGAATGTGTCTATGAATGGAATTCGGACGTCACATGACCTACTAGCATCAGTTGTGTCACTGCTGTGGCCTCATGGGATAGTGTCCATCAGTGTAGTGTGTACTTCAGAATCCAGGCAGAAGTAGGTCATCTGGGTACTTTTGGCCATCTCTGTTGAAAAAACCAGCACATGCTGATTAGGTATGTTTTGAAGCATGCTGGTTCTCAGCAGGAGCTAGTTGCTCAGGACCAGCTCAAACCAGTGCTTCAAAACATACCTAATCAGCATGTGCTGGCCTTTTCAACAGGGTACTGTTTTTGAACACTATTAATTAGTCTTTTAGCATACTATCAGGGTTGGGGAGTAACGGATCACGTGTAACTTAGTTATGTATTTGAAATATAAAATATGAGTAACTGTGTTTTATTACAGATACATTTTAAATGGGTGGTAGTGAAATTACAGTTACATCCAAAAAGTATTTTAGACGACCATAGTGATCTCTTTGAATTTTAATGTCATTTAAACAATGTAAACTGTATGGGGCAATTAATGGAAACAGCAATTAGTGATTCTCTGGGACTCATACACAACTATTACAGAAGCTGAAAACATTCGCTGATGCTCCAGAAGGAAACAGTGCTTTAAGAGCGGGGCGTGAAAACTTTTGAACCGGATGATTTCTTAATTTGTTTCAAGATTTATTTTAATTTACTGCCCTTTAGAATCTAATACATACATGTTCCCAGAAAACAAAATAAGCACAATTTACACCTCTTGGTCGTGCATCGTGTTGCATTCTTGAGCATTTTTTAAAAAGTTTGTCTGCATTTTGTCCCTTTTAAGAAATACTGTGGAAAACTGATTTTGTTAAAAAATAATATGCAGAGGAAAACGTTTTGTAGATGTCGCTTTTCTCCAGAGGACTTTTTGTGTTACAAACCTTATTAGTATTACAAAGCATTCAAAAGTGTTTAGATTAAATTTTTGTATCTAAAAATACATTACAAATTACTTTTTAAAGTGTGCATTATGTAATCTGCATATTATGCAATGAAACATATTTTAAAAGTAAGCTTCCCAGCCCTGTGTATATAGTAAAAAAGTACTATATTTACTAAAGACGTGGATTTTGGATGCAGCGTTACAATTTAGTATAATAATTATGTGCGATTGCTCACTAACAATTTGTTATTAGGACTTATAATTAAGCGCTGTATCAAGAACACAGAATTTTTTTCTGCCGTCAATCATCTTATCACAGTTAACATCTGTTGCTTAGTTACGAGCGTCCTGTAACTGTTTAAACTGCCGTCAATCATCTTATCACAGTTAACGTCTGTTGCTTAGTTACGAGCGTCCTGTAACTGTTTAAACTGCCGTCAATCATCTTATCACAGTTAACATCTGTTGCTTAGTTACGAGCATCCTGCTACTGTTTAAACTGCCGTCAATCATCTTATCACAGTTAACATCTGTTGCTTAGTTACGAGCGTCCTGCTACTGTTTAAACTGCCGTCAATCATCTTATCACAGTTAACATCTGTTGCTTAGTTACGAGCGTCCTGTAACTGTTTAAACTGCCGTCAATCATCTTATCACAGTTAACGTCTGTTGCTTAGTTACGAGCGTCCTGTAACTGTTTAAACTGCCGTCAATCATCTTATCACGGTTAACATCTGTTGCTTAGTTACGAGCGTCCTGCTACTGTTTAAACTGCCGTCAATCATCTTATCACAGTTAACATCTGTTGCTTAGTTACGAGCATCCTGCTACTGTTTAAACTGCTGTCAATCATCTTATCACAGTTAACATCTGTTGCTTAGTTACGAGCATCCTGCTACTGTTTAAACTGCTGTCAATCATCTTATCACAGTTAACATCTGTTGCTTAGTTACGAGCGTCCTGCTACTGTTTAAACTGCCGTCAATCATCTTATCACAGTTAACATCTGTTGCTTAGTTACGAGCGTCCTGCTACTGTTTAAACTGCCGTCAATCATCTTATCACAGTTAACATCTGTTGCTTAGTTACGAGCGTCCTGTAACTGTTCAAACTGCTGTCAATCATCTTATCACAGTTAACATCTGTTGCTTAGTTACGAGCGTCCTGTAACTGTTTAAACTGCCGTCAATCATCTTATCACAGTTAACATCTGTTGCTTAGTTACGAGCATCCTGCTACTGTTTAAACTGCTGTCAATCATCTTATCACAGTTAACATCTGTTGCTTAGTTACGAGCGTCCTGTAACTGTTCAAACTGCTGTCAATCATCTTATCACAGTTAACATCTGTTGCTTAGTTACGAGCGTCCTGTAACTGTTCAAACTGCTGTCAATCATCTTATCACAGTTAACATCTGTTGCTTAGTTACGAGCATCCTGCTACTGTTTAAACTGCTGTCAGTCATCTTATCACAGTTAACATCTGTTGCTTAGTTACGAGCGTCCTGTAACTGTTCAAACTGCTGTCAATCATCTTATCACAGTTAACATCTGTTGCTTAGTTACGAGCGTCCTGTAACTGTTTAAACTGCTGTCAGTCATCTTATCACAGTTAACATCTGTTGCTTAGTTACGAGCGTCCTGTAACTGTTCAAACTGCTGTCAATCATCTTATCACAGTTAACATCTGTTGCTTAGTTACGAGCATCCTGCTACTGTTTAAACTGCCGTCAATCATCTTATCACAGTTAACATCATCCACATATCGTTTAATTTGATGTCCTACCGTCAGAGATGGAAACTCGAGTCGCACTTAAGTCGCATAAATAAAGACTCGAGACTTGACTTGGACTCGTGACTTGTGAGACTCGTAAAAAACGAGTCATGTGGTATAGGAGTTCATATGAATGTATCTCTGAGGGAAACTGGCTGTCTTAAAAAAAGTTTAGATGGTATTTTCTTTTCATCTTGCCTCCGTGTAATGCATATTAGAGTAGTGTTCATAACCGCAGCTCTGCTTTGTTTACAGCGGAAACCAAGGAAACGATGTTTAATTGATGTTCAAGCGCCACCCGCTGGCAGAGAGTCAATCTGCATTAATTCAGCCTGTGCGGTTTTGTTTCCCACAGATGGTTTATGTAGAATAGTTTCACAAAACTAAAGTCAGACCATTTTGTATTTGCTTCAAATTTCGAAATTATACAATCCAGTTTAGATTAGAAACTGCTCATGCTGGATGTACAGGTATCTCAGAAAATTAGAATATGGTGAAAAAGTTCATTTTTTCTAGTAACTTATTTCAAAAACTGAAACTTTCATATATTTTAGATTCATTACATGTAAAGTAAAACACTTCAAAAGTTTTTTTGTTTTAATTTTGATGATTAGAGCTTACAGCTAATGAAAGTCAAAAATCAGTATCTCAAAATATTTACATTTGAGTTTCAATAAATAACCATCCATACAGTATAAACTCTGGGTATCTCTTGTTCTTTGAAACCACAATAATGGGGCGTATATGAGATGATTACATGAGATGTACCTGTATGCAGCCTCTTTGTTTGGAGTGTGTTGTGTTTATAATACAGTGGCTGCCTCTAATTTTAAATTGAAAAAGAGCACAAAGCCTTAGTTTGTTTATATGAGATTTATTTAATTTGTGTAATTAATTAGATTAATTGGGGTTTGTTTTAAAATTTTGTTTTGTTGTTTGACATTTCAATTTTACAAAGAAATGTGCTGCATTTTATCTGACAATTAATAAATGGACACCTTTTCATTTCTAATTTGTCTTAAATTTTGTTTAAGTTTTTTTTGTTGTTGAGAAAATCATATCGTGAAATCAGTATTTCAAAACTGATTTAGCCTCAATAACAAGCTGAAAGAACTGTTGCTAATAAATAGAACAAAGACTTGAGATGTGACTTGGACTCCGCTTTAAAGACTTGAGACTTGACTTGGACTTGGACCTCAGAGACTTGTGAACATGTCTGCCTACCGTATATGAGAGAAATAAAGAGGCACATCGCGGGTCTTTCATGCTGAGAACTCTGCTCATGTGTTCAATAATGATGCATTTCAAAGTTAAACACCAAACGTATCATTATAAAAGTTCAGTGTTGCTGCAGATGAAATATAACGTGGATAACATTAAATACATATTTTTTAATCTGGTTAGACATTGATTATTTATCACTCAAATGCCTTTCTCTACCCGTCCGTCGGTCGCGCATATCCGCCATGTTTGTAGTTTTTAACACTTTTTATGCGTGTTTGTAGTTCTAATCGAATCCTCGTCCACTAGGCGTGCATCGAATTCTAACCGGAAGTAGTAGACTTTTTTAAACACACTATGATTTGGGACACACTAATTCTATTTTCGAATACTATTTAGGACGGATAGTATGCGAATCGGGTCTTGTTTGAGCTGCTGTTGCAAATATGACCAGCAAGTGAAGGACTTTCCTTGAAAGGGACTTTGTGTGAAATAAAACCCCATCATGTTTTAAAGAGGAGTGTCTTGATTAAGTGCTTGATATAGTGTATGAGAACAGACCTCAGTCGCACACTAGTGTAGTAGTGTACTACATAGGGATGTTTAGATAACGCTAAGAATTCACATGCTTATGTTTTTTGAAAATATGTGGCATTTCTCAGTTTAAACACTTCAGTTTGTTTTCTATTCTACTCTGTACTGTTATATTCTATTCTATCAGTTTATTTCTATTCTATTATATTATATGTGACCCTGGAGCACAAAACCAGTCATGAGGGTCAATTTTGTGAAATTGAGATGTATGCATCATCTGAAAGCTGAATTAATAGCTTTGCATTGATGTATGGTTTGTTATGATAGGACAATATTTGTAAATCTGGAATCTGAGGGTGCAAAAAAATCTAAATATTGAGAAAATCATCTTTAAAGTTGTTCAAATGAAGTCTTAGCAATGCATATTACTAATCAAAAATTAAGTTTTGATACATTTACGGTCTGAAATTTACTAGGAACATGATCTTAATATCTAATGATTTTTGTCATAAAAGAAAAATCAATAATTTTGACCCAAACAATGTATTATTGGCTATTGCTACAAATATACCCCAGCGACTTATGACTCACATATTATATTCTATTATGAATAACTGAGCTCAAAAAGGAAGACGCAGTTTCTGTCTCTGTGTGCATGAAAATGTATTAATTTTAAATTAAAACAAATTAAATGAATATGTGAAGCATGATACACTGCTGCTTTCTCAGCTCACACTGATATTATTTTGTGTGTGTTGTTGTAGGGTGACCGAGGACCTCCCGGACCGGACGGACCCCCTGTAGGTGCCCAACAGTAAACACACTCATGACATTTCAGCATGTTTGCTACAGCACAGCACAATAAGATGCTCTCACCATGGCTTTTCTCACTCACCGTCACTACAATCACAAAACATGTGTCCAGCAGTATCATGATCAGTGTCTTAAGTTGTCTTCTCTTGTCATCCTCAGGGCAGAGGCAGACCAGGAGCGCTGGTGAGTACAACCCGTCCAAAAGCACAGTTAGAGGACGCATGATCATGAGCTCTTGGTGGGCTTCTGGTGGTTTGTTATCTAGTGAGGACACTCAATGAAAGACAATGTGTGTGTGTTTTCTGATCTCAGGGTCTCGCTGGAGCTAACGGACTTCCAGGTGGACCAGGACCTAAGGGTTCACCGGTGAGTGGCTTTTTACACACTAGAAACAGAACGAGTTTGATTTTAACTGATGACCGAACTCTGGCACCATTACAGCACAATCAAACGTTTCTACCCTCCTCCTCAGATCATATTATGCGTGTTTTTACAGTGTTAAAGTCCTCACTTTTCATGCTCGTTCTCAAACGCTGCTGATGAAGCGTCGTGACACTGCGTGTAATGTTACAGGAAAATCCTGTTATTTAAATAAACAAAAATACAAATAGTTAAACAAATGAAAAACTGTGTTTTTGGACGTGCATGACACATGTGACCCTGGAGCACAAAACCAGTCTTATATTTGTAGCAATAGCCAAAAATACACCGTATGGGTCAAAATTATTGATTTTTCTTTTATGACAAAAATCATTAGGATATTAAGTCCATGAAGATATTTTGTAAATTTCAGACCGTAAATATATCAAAACTTAATTTTTGATTAGTAATATGCATTGCTAAGAACTTCATTTGAACAACTTTAAAGATGATTTTCTCAATATTGTGATTTTTTTGCACCCTCAGATTCCAGATTTACAAATATTGTCCGATCATAACAAACCATACATCAATGGAAAGCTATTTATTCAGCTTTCAGATGATGCATTAATCTCAAATTCACAAAATTGACCCTTATGACTGGTTTTGTGCTCCAGGGTCACATATAATATAATAGAATAGAAATAAACTGATAGAATAGAATATAACAATATAGAGTAGAATAGAAAACAAACTGAAGTGTTTAAACTGAGAAATGTGAGCCACATATTTTCATCTTCACATTATGCATTTCAGATGATGCATAAATCTCAATATAAAAAAAAATGACCCTTATGACTGGTTTTGTGCTCCAGGGTCACGTATAAGCGTCAGACTCTGAAATCTGAAGCAGTCCACTGAGAATAAAAGCACACATAGATTCAAATCAGGAATCAGATGTGGTTGCATGTGTTGCAGGCTGAATCATAAGCTTTGTGTAAGATATGATTAGTGTTGTGGTTTGTGTCGTAGGGGCCCGAGGGGCTTCCAGGACTCCCCGGTCTTCCCGGCACAGACGGACCTCCTGTAAGTACCTGCTCTCAGACGCCAAAAACACAGGGATTGCATTCAAATAATTCATCTATACTTCATCCTCTCTTTAGGGACTCCCAGGCACTCTTCCTGAAGGTGGTGGAGATCTGCTGGTGCGTTGAGAACTACTGTAACGTACTACAATACTACACTGAAAAAAACTAATTTAACATTAATCAAAGACATTCATACAACATAAAAAGATGATTTGTTATCAAATCCATCACTGAAAAAAATGGTGTTGTATTTACATTATTCAATCTTCTACATCGATTCACTGAATTGAATTATTCTGAATTGAGCAAATGTCTCAAAATGCTTTTACATGGTTCAGGTTTTAATTTATTCAATTCGTCCCATCACTGAATTATAAGATATAACAAACTATTCACGAGCAATCACACATAAAGTCTGTTCAGCTCCCCTCAGAACTCAACATTAAACACCATCCAGTCTCTGCCTTTTCAAATAATAATAATAATAATATTTCAGGATGTTTACTCTCCGTTAAGTCAGACGCGAAGCATTCTCAAGCTCTTGTTTAATTCACATTCACACATTATTAAGAGCAGAGAAATCAAGTTCAACACAATTTCATTTTGTAGACCACAAATATGATCGATCAGTGTACTATACTTAATATATATATTTTTAGACATGCATAACCCATAACTGACTGTAGATCAATATATGCAGGTCAACTTTTTACAGCCTGATTTCACTGAAACAAAAGCTAAATAGGATGAATTTTCAATTAAGATAAACTAAGATTAAGATTTAAATAGTCAATGTTTAATTTAGTTTACTTACTATAAATAAAGACAGCTTTGATAAATCTTGATGTTTACATCATCAAGCAAAAATTTATTCTATGTGGGGTGTTATTTGCTTTTAGACAAACTAAACAAAACAGGTTTAAATGGACATCATGCTTTTCGGTCAGATACTTTAAATAAATGGTCCTTTTTAGACTTTTTCTCAGTGTATGTAAACAGCACAGACTGTACATCTGTGCTATATCTGGGGACTCTTTTATAAAATGTTGCACATCCTAAATTTGATCTTATGATCATTTTTCAAATATGCATACGTGTGATACATAGACTGAACGAATGCACAGAAAACAAATGCAAGCGTCTCTTTCAGATGTGAAATCTATGAATCGTAAATTATCTTGAACTTGCACGCAACTGAATGGTTTCAGCTCGACTTCTTTTATATGTTAATGACATTAATTAGATTAATTAATGAGTTTTTTATATCGACTATGCATTCCATAAGTTTCTCAATTTGGTGTGTTTCACCGGGCATGATGATATCTCTCAAGGGTAACATGTAAAGCGTGAAAAGTAAGGGTCCTAGTACTGAGCCTTGAGGTACTCCATACTGCACTTTTCCATGTCAAAGCCTGTTTTTACAGATATGAGCGTTGGCGTGGATTTAAGCATACGCACACTCTATGATCAACTCTGAGTGACACACACTTTATAAATGGTTAGATGGTAAAAGAGGTCTGTTGTAAGTTGTAACACAGATCATTGTTAACGTAAAGCTGGCGCTCTCGTCTGAATTGACTGACTGGCGTCTGAAGAGCGTCATCACTGGAGTGCTGAGCGGACCAGTCTTCAGCGCTCTGGTTTTTCAGATTGATTGCATCATTGTCTTGTTTGCAGTGTCCGGCCATCTGTCCTCCGGGTCCTCCTGGACCGCCGGGAATGCCTGGATTCAAGGTACTTGATCTCAGCAGAATCTGAACTGTTTCCATCACAATCTGTGTTGAATAAAGCGCTGAACGTGACACGATAAGATGTTTGGTTCTCTCACAAACTCTGTGTTTTGGTTTAGGGTCACACGGGTCATAAAGGGAGTAAGGGAGAGCTGGGGAAAGACGGAGAGAAGGTGAGATGGGCGTGCGACATGCAGAAACACTGCTCTGAATGAAGCAGCTTGATGGTTATGTGTTTGTGTGTCTGTCTCTTCCCATCAGGGGGATCAGGGGCCGCCGGGGCCGTCGGGGATCCCGGGGACAGTGGGCTTACAGGTGCGACTGACTTCATCTCATCAATATAATCACTGATTCATATTTAGTTAGGGATTCAAAGACTGTACAGAAAAATAGGAGCAAAAGAACCAGGTTTTAATGTTAAGTAATGCAACTAACATTTTTTGCAAATATCATTTTCATTTTATAATATGCACACACTCTTATATTTACTAATGTGTCAAAACCGACTGTTTTATGAATTATGTTACATGGATTATGTACATGATATAAGCTGTTGTCAGTGTTGGGAAGGTTACTTTGGAAATGTAATAGGTTATAGATTACAAGTTACTCTATTTAAAATGTTATAAGTACTACTTCAGTTACTTCATTAAAGTAATGTAACTGATTACATTTGATTACTTTTCAACAAATTTTGCATTCAACACTGATGAAGATTTTCAAAATTCTTCATCATTTGAATTAAGATTATAAACATTTTATTTTAAAGCACAGCCAGCACAAATTAGACTTTAGCAGCTATTTTTACTTTGAGATCATTCTGAGGTTAAATACAGGATTATTAAATCATAACAAGATATAATTTAAAAGCTTTTTGAAATCAAATCTTTGCATAGATATGACAGAAAACACATGATAACAATGCTTTGGAAAAAACAGTTAATCTTAAAAAAATTAAGCATATAGATAAACCTAAATAGGAAATAATATGCATGTGTTGAATATGCATGTGTCCTAAACTCCTGAAACACTGGTGTCTCATATTTTACAGCAGTCACTGCAATTTATTAAAGAAATCAATTCAATCTGTGTGTGTGTGTGTGCGTGTGTGTGTGAGTGTGTGTGTGAGTGTCTGTGAGTGAGTGAGTGTGTGTGAGTGTCTGTGAGTGTGTGTGTGTGTGTGTGTGTGCGTGTGTGTGTGAGTGTGTGCGTATGTGTTTGTCTGTGTCTCTGTGTGTGTGTGTGTGTGTGTGAGTGTCTGTGAGTGTGAGTGTGTGTGTGTGTGTGTGTGAGTGTGTGTGTGTGTGAGTGTGTGTCTGTCTGTGTGTGTGTGAGTGTGCGCGTGTGTGTGTGTGAGTGTGTGTGTGAGTGTCTGTGAGTGAGTGAGTGTGTGTGAGTGTCTGTGTATGTGTGTGTGTGTGTGTGCGCGTGTGTCTGTGAGTGTGTGTGTGTGTGTGTGTGAGTGTGTGTGTGTGAGTATGTGTTTGTCTGTGCCTCTGTGTGTGTGTGTGTGTGTGTGAGTGTGTGTATGTGTTTGTCTGTGTCTCTGTGTGTGTGTGTGTGTGTGTGTGTGTGTGTATGTGTTTGTCTGTGTCTCTGTGTGTGTGTGTGTGTGTGTGTGTGAGAGTGTGTGTGTGTGAGTGTGTGTGTGAGTGTGTGCGTGTGTGTGTGTGAGTGTGTGTGTGTGTGTGTATGTGTTTGTCTGTGTCTCTGTGTGAGAGAGAGTGTGTGTGTGTGTGAGAGAGTGTGTGAGTGTGTTTATGTGTTTGTCTGTGTCTCTGTGTGTGTGTGTGTGTGTGTGTGTGTGTGTGAGAGAAAGTGTGTGTGTGTATGTGTGTGTGAGTGTCTGTGTGTGAGTGTCTGTGAGTGTGTGTGTGTGAAAATATTCAGATGTAACTGCTTTTGTAAAAGTTAACATTTTAATAAGTAACTAATTTAATTACACGTTTTTTCTCAGTAACTGTAACAAATTAGTTACATTTATTTTGTAATTAAATTCCATAATTCTGCTACATGTAACTAGTTACACCCAACACTTGTGAACTTTTGCCGTTTTGAATCAACATCAGCCAAAGCAATATTTTGCATCTTCAGATATTACTGCCTGTAACAATTCTGTCATAAAACAGTTATCAGATATTGAGCATTAATGTTTAGCTACTGTGAAGATCCTTCTCGTTATTTCTTGTATTAAATGATAAAGGACCCCGTGTTAACTAGTTGTTTAGTAGAATAGAACTGCTCAAAATAAACCGTGATGCATTCTATTCAAACATAAAGAATATAACACATTGTATGTAGCTTGTGTTTTGCTCCATTGGTGTTTTGTGTGTTAAAGGGCTCTCGAGGGCTCAGGGGCCTGCAGGGGCCGGTGGGAGCCGTAGGAGACAGAGTAAGACCTCAGTAACATCACACATCTCACTGAAATACAGATCACATGAACAAGAGCAGTCCAGACCGTGTGCTTCTGCTTCTCTGTGCAGGGCCTGCCGGGCTTCAGAGGGAAACCTGGGATAGCTGGGATCATTGGAAAAACTGTGAGTGTTTCCTCGCGCCTTTACAGCTGCGGTTCGTAAGTTTTGGCGCTCTAGCGGTTAATAAGAACCTTGTAGCCGGAGCTACTTCTCTTTGTTTATGTCTACGCAGGTCTGCTGTGCAGCAAACCAGTCTGAAATGTGACCATGGAGCACAAAACCAGTCTTAAGTTGCTATATTTGTAGCAATAGCTGAAAAAATGTTATGCCAAAAATCATTAGGATATTAAGATAATGCTCCATGAAGATATTTAGTAAATTTCTTACCGTAAATATATCAAAACTTAATTTTTGATTAGTAATATGCATTGCTAAGAACTTCATTTGAACAACTTTAAAGGTGATTTTCTCAATATTTAGATTTTTTTGCACCCTCAGATTCCAGATTTACAAATATTGTCCTATCATAACAAACCATACATCAATGGAAAGCTATTTATTCATCTTTCAGATGATGCATAAATCTCAATTTCACAAAATTTACTCTTATGACTGGTTTTGTGCTCCAGGGCCACATATGATCCGAATATAAACACTTATTATAGACGTATCATAGTGATTCAGGACAAGCCAAAAACAAAGCATTCATGGTGCACTCGCTTCAAAAAAGCTAAGGACTGCAGCTTTAATGTGTGTGTCTCTGTTAATAAAGAATAAAATCATAAACAGTGTGTTTTCTGAATAGGGTGATGCTGGTGAGAAAGGGCCGCAAGGCTTCAAAGGGCCCAAAGGAGAGATAGTAAGCACATTACTTGCTAGATACTTATTTCAAGATTTCTGTAGCATCAGTGATTGTGATATTGATCCTCTTAACAGGGGAAAATAGGCCCCAAGGGACTCTCTGGAGGTACAGGACCTAAAGGAGAACCGGTGAGGAACTGTATGGTTTGCTGACTCT
The DNA here is from genome assembly GCA_023376895.1 of Aspiorhynchus laticeps. Lineage (NCBI taxonomy): Eukaryota > Metazoa > Chordata > Actinopteri > Cypriniformes > Cyprinidae > Aspiorhynchus > Aspiorhynchus laticeps. The sequence goes on from CM041816.1 coordinate 1,816,821, forward strand.
ACACTGTAAAAAAAATCTGTAAAATTTACGGTAAAAAACGGCAGCTGTTGCCGGAATTCTACTGTAAAAAATACAGTAACAACATTTCAGGTTTTATCTTAAATTTACAGTTAAATACCGTAATTTCATTAACTGATATAATGTTAATATAGCAACCTATTGAAGTACTGAAATCTGTATCTTTGTAATACACTGATAACCACCAAAATCAGGAGCTGATGAGAGTCACATGATGAACCAAAGCAGCTTTTAAATAATAACATATATAGAAGAAGCACAGCGTCATTCACACAAACACTAAACACTGAGACTCAATAAACTGAAATATGCAATAAACATTAATTTAACAACATTAGATGTAACACACAACCCTAATAAACATAACTGATAAGAAACAACTAAGAAGAAACAGTTATTTCAGAGAAAATACATCAAATTCAAACTAAATTTGAAATACAATGCAGCTAATTCTGGGTTTTTGTGTGTAAGTTTTACAGTTAACCATTTAACAGGTTTTTACTGTAGCATTTTCACAGTTTTTTACCGTTAAAATCAGTCATTTTTTACAGGAATGTTATATTTGCTGATTATAATGCTGTGTGTGGATCCGCAGGGCATGCCGGGCAGAGACGGGAAGGATGGCACTCAAGGGCTGGACGGTGAAAAGGTGACCGGCAGCTGGTTTAGAGACGCGTCTGGGTCGTGTTTCTGACCGCGCTGACGCTGTGTGCTTGTGTTTACAGGGAGATGCTGGGAGACCGGGAGTACCGGGTGAGAAAGGACCTAACGGCCTGCCTGTACGTATCACCATTAACTACACAGATCACACATTAATCAAAAAGTGCTGAAGATTTCATTCAGGAGATCATTTGGTTGTTTTGTTTAAAAGTCAATTTTGAGTGCTTTTGTGGAGCTTTGTTTGCATCATTGTTCAACTCACAAAACACGTAATTATTAGATAAGATTCAACTCTATTGTCATTGCACATGTAAGGTACAAGGCAACGACATCAGCATTTAACCAGAAGTGTTATATATGTTACAAATGTACAATAAATATACAGATAACGCAGTACTATAGACATAATTGACATATTTTTTTTAAACTATCAGCATGATAGGTGTACTATGAACATACTATACAGATGGAGATACTTACATAAGCAGAAACTATGAACATTATTTAAAAATGAATATGTATAAGTGATACATTAAGCTGTACAAAACACTAGTGCAGTGGACATTAAAGAAAAGTGCATAGAAAAATATTCCAGTGTGCATATGGATCATTTCAGTATTCTGGATGTACAGACAGACAGTAATGCATGTAATAACTAGTGCAATATTTTTTTTAATTCAGGGTTTGCTAGGAAAAGCTGGTGCAAAAGGTGCCAAAGGAGGATTTGTAAGTACTGTATATCAATCTATTTGCAACTTCCATGAGAGCGAAGCCATGTTTAGCTGTATTACAAGTCAAATTGATTCAGATAAGAGAGACATACAAATTGTCATCATAATTCCATAACCATTTTTATTTCTCAGGCATGTAAATATGTTTGTTTTTGTGCTTTTTTGAGATTAGGCATGAAGAATTAATTTTACATTGTTTCTCTGTGTGAACTTGCACTAGATGAATGTGTGCTGAACACAGTGCTTGAGTTTAAAGAAGCAAGTTATTTATTTTTTCATTCCACTGCTCTCTTTTAAGTCAAATTATTATTTTTTTTTAAATGTGAATTAAACTGGCCCATTATGCTGGAACACAGTGGAATAAAAAATATATATACTCTTTGAGGATAAGCGGTAAAAAGCAACAATCGTCCCAATACATTGGTCTCTGTGTAAAAAGCATAAATTTAAACATATTTTAGGATGTTTAGATATTATTACTTGACTCTTTGTCATTTAATAACATCTAAGCATGCTTGAGAATAATTTTTGCTATGTAAAATACTGCTGTCAGTCATTTTTACAGTAACAATACAGTAAAACACTGACATCAGTGCTGAGTAAACTTTATTTTAAGAAATAATGAAACTTTAGGAGGTTTATGGTCGGGATGCTGCACATGACATCGGTAGCATATGCTGCGATTATACCTCCAGATCTCTCTGTTGTTAAGCTGCTTCTTACTTAAGTGTGCATCCAAATATTTTCTGTGATTTTGAAGGCAAAGCATCCACTATTTCTAGGCTCAAATAAGTTCAAAAGTTAAGTTCAGATAACTGGACAATGCTTTCATGTCATCTGAGTAGCATATCCAGTGCCAAGCCTTGTTTGATGTTCACTGCAGCACTTGGCCAGTCTTCAGTTTGCTCACAGCAGAGCTCTGAGACCTTCTCCATTCCTTATTAGTATGTCCTCGCTTCTGCTCCTTGTGTTCGAGCTCCTCGAAGGAAGAACTGATGAGAGACGTATTTGGAAAAGCAGTATTACTGATCACTCAGTGTGCAATTTGAAGTTTGGTTAATGAAAGCATTTAAAATGAATAGGGCTGTCAAATTTAACGCATTAACTAGGGGTGTGCGATACTGCAAATTTTGGTATCGATCCGATACCAAGTAAATACAGGGCCAGTATCGCCGATACCGATACTTGTCATTTAAAAATACATACATTTAAATGACCAACAACAATTTAAAAAAAATTACAATAACTAATGTTGATATGACTAATATTATATTCACCTTAAAGCTACGTGGATATTATTTGCCTTTCTAAAAAGACTTTGCAGGCAGAGGAGCCCAGAACATGAAGCAATGCAGTTTCATGTTAAGTATTGTCCTCCCATAGAAAAGAGTTATAAAAATAATTAAGGTGGCTTAATAAATTAAGAACGTAAAATACAAAACTCAGTATACACCTTATTAATGTTGCAAACTAGATATACAAGTTAGCAGATGTGCCCAGAATATGAAAGCAATGCTCAAAGTTTTCACATTATGCATTTTCCTCCCATAGAAAACCATTATAAAGAAAAGTATAACGTAAGTGGCTTATTGAATGAAGACAGTGATATGAAAAAGAACTATTAAACCATAACTCGTTAGTATCGATCTTATCAGGCTAGTATCGATCCGATACCAATACCAACGTTGGTATCGATACTATCGATATTTGGATCGATCCGCCCACCCCTAGCGTTAACGTAAATTCATTTTAACGGCACTCATTTTATTAACACGCGATTAACGCAGTGCGTATTTTCTGTTTGAGCCATAGTTGGAGAAATGGAGAATGCACAGTGTTGCCAAATTTGTCGCTAGATTTAGCAACTTTTCAGACTCCTTTAGCGACTTTTTTTCTTTCCAAAATGTGCCTAGCGACCAATCTTTAGGGTTTGCCCAAGCCTTATTTCTTACAAAGATTCAGAAATCACAGCACAGCTATTGTCTTTATCTTATGTGTAGCCTATTTGATTTTATCAGACGACGGCTGGATTATAAATCAGGATTTTTGTGCAGATTGCTGGTTATGTTTGGTTATGTCTTAATGGGTTGCGTTTCAGTCACTATTTCATATTAATTCAGTTGTCTGACAACAGAAACAGTCAAATATATCAATAAAAACAGTTTTATTGAGAATTTAGCTGCATCAAAATACAGCATGTGGGCACAGAGAGGCAAACAAATGTAATAATAAATAATAAATGTACATTTGCATGTTCAGAAGAAGTGTTGTGAAAATGTAAACAGGTTTGTGTCAGTAAACTGCTCAGTGCAAAGAAAGAGAAGTAATGGGAACCTGGTATTTCTATGTTCTTTTTTATGTCTAATAGACATGGACATCTATGACCTTTTGTCTAGTCTTCATGCTCTATGTTAACTATGGTTTCACTAATAATAAACATATATCGCATAAAGCATCCATATTTGTGTATGCCTATGTTGATTAGAGTAATAAAAACGTGAAAAGTATTAATTTAAGGTACATTTAGAACAAATGTGTAATTAAGTTGCGATTAATCACGAGTTAACTCATGACAATAATGCGATTAATCGCGGGTTAACTCATGACAATCATGCGATTAATCACGAGTTAACTAATTACAGTTATGTGATTAATCGTGAGCTAACTCATGACAATCATGCGATTAATCGTGAGCTAACTCATGACAATCATTCGATTAATCACGAGTTAACTCATTACAATTATGCGATTAATCGCGGGTTTAACTAATTGCAATTACGCGATTAATCACGGGTTAACTCATGACAATCAAGTGATTAATCGCAAGTTAGCGCATGACGAACATGTGATTAATCGCGAGTTAACACGTGACAATCATGTGATTAATCGTGAGTTAACGCATGACTATCGCGATTTAACATGACAATCATGTGATTAATCCCGAGTTAACTCATGACAATCGTGTGATTAATCGCGAGCTAACTCATGACAATCATGTGATTAATCGTGAGTTAACGCATGACTATCGCGATTTAACATGACAATCATGTGATTAATCCCGAGTTAACTCATGACAATCGTGTGATTAATCGCGAGCTAACTCATGACAATCGTGTGATTAATCGCGAGCTAACTCATGACAATCATGTGATTAATCACGAGTTAACTCATGACAATCGTGTGATTAATCGCGAGCTAACTCATGACAATCATGCGATTAATCGCGAGTTAGCTCATGACAATCGTGTGATTAATCACGAGTTAACTCATGACAATTGTGCGATTAATCACGAGTTGACTCATGTCATTCATGTGATTTAATCGTGAGTTAACTCATGACAATCATGTGATTAATCGCAAGTTAACATGTCATTCATGTAATTTAATCGTGAGTTAACTCATGACAATTGTGCGATTAATCACGAATTGACTCATGTCATTCATGTGATTTAATCGTGAGTTAACTCATGACAATCATGTGATTAATCGCAAGTTAACATGTCATTCATGTGATTTAATCGTGAGTTAGCTCATGGCAATCATGTGATTAATCGTGAGTTAGCTCATGACAATCGTGTGATTAATCGTGAGTTAACTCATGACAATCATGTGATTAATCGCGAGTTGACTCATGTCATTCATGTGATTTAATCGTGAGTTAACTCATGACAATCATGTGATTAATCGCGAGTTAACTCATGACAATAATGTGATTAATCATGAGTTAACTCATGGCAATAATGCGGTTAATCACGAGTTAACTCATGGCAATAATGCGGTTAATCACGAGTTAACTCATGACAATCATGTGATTAATCGCGAGTTAACTCATGACATTCATGTGATTTAATCGTGAGTTAACTCATGACATTCATGTGATTAATTGCGATTAAATATTTGAATCGATTGACAGCCCTAGTTAAAAAACAAGACGCACTGTGGAAGTGAAATGTGAGGTAAAACACATGTGGTGCTTCAGCTAGTTCCTAAGCATCATTCGTCCTCGAGGAGGACAGTTTAGGAACGATAAGCACCTCTGGAGAGAGGCGTCTGTCAGCATATGCTCATAAACATGATAGCTATCCCATCTTTGCTCATTGGTCCGGTGTTTCTGAATCAGACTGTATCTGTGGTGGTGTATAATGCAAGAATCCTTCTCCGTTCAGGGCAGTCCCGGAGAGATGGGAGAAGCAGGGCCGTCTGGAGAGCCAGGTATACCTGTATGTATCTGACTCGTGACCTGATACGAACCAATGCATGCTG